>JXCR01146330.1:270854-285253 GCA_002079205.1 Phalaenopsis hybrid cultivar
AATCATACTTTTTTTAACTTATCAAATATATTTTCTTTTAAAACAGAATATAAATATAATATAATAAAAAATTAAATTATAAAATTAAAAAAATTCTCAAATAACCCTTAATTGCACTTCATTGAAATATGTGTAAATAATGAACACCAAATTAACAATAAGAACTTATCATGGCTCGGAACAGTTACTTAAAGGAAATGGGCGAGCAATT
Organism: Phalaenopsis hybrid cultivar; assembly: GCA_002079205.1. Taxonomy (NCBI): domain Eukaryota; kingdom Viridiplantae; phylum Streptophyta; class Magnoliopsida; order Asparagales; family Orchidaceae; genus Phalaenopsis; species Phalaenopsis hybrid cultivar. The sequence continues at coordinate 271,066 of JXCR01146330.1, forward strand.
CTAATTCAACATGTGGGGGATAGCATCCTTCCTACTCCAAACTGTTTAGTTTAAACTCTCTCAAATCCATCAAACTCCTTTCCTTTCTTACAACTTAATATCCATTCACAAATATAGATCTTATTGTCTCATTTCACTCATCTAGTGTCTACATATCTGATCCACAAACTTGACAATTGATCCTCTAAGCACCCAGTTCGAATGGTCTCTACACCACGCTTCCTGCCCGACCTACCACAAGCATTGAATTTATCACTCTCCGAAGTGCAACACTCTGATCTATGGCATTGTCGATTGAATTATGCATATTTCGAGATCATCTCTGCAATTCCCAAATGTCAGTTCTTATGTATACCATTTACTCTAATTTTTTGTAGCACTTGCATCGTGTCTAAGGGTCACAAATAACTGTTTNAGATGAAATAACGATTGAAGAACAAACGATTAAACGTATTAAAGTGATAGCATTAAAGCATATCAACATAAGTTCAATTTGATATCCAACAAATATAAGCCATAATTGATTACGTAAAGTGAAAAAAAGATAGAAGGCAATATGCTAAGATCCCAGCCACATCGAAGTATCTCCGGGACTTAGATCTGATAAATGCTGCATAAAACTCTTACATGTAATCAATCAGCAGCAGAGACGCTTATTGAATCATTATAACCAAAAAGAAACATCAGACAAGAGACTGAACCAACTGATAGACAAGTTGAATGACCCTCAGGCCCTAAGGGCACCAACAAAGATTGCTGCCGAGGAAAGGATGAACGCAGCAGCGACAGGGACGGAAAGAGCAGCTGCGCCAGATACAGGGGACGGTGCCGGTGCTTCCACCGCCGCCGAAGAAATGCCGGCGAGGGAGATAATAGCGACCCCGGCGATCGAGAGTAGCGCCACAGCCTTGGATCTGATTGAAGCCATTGCTGCCTTCGCTAATTCACTGAATTTGCTTGAAATGCTTGAAATGATTGACGTTGGAGAACAGAAACGCAGGGTGGGCTTTATTTGTAGCATCATTGACAGGGTGGAAGATCGGGCAGATGCCCAGGCTGCCCGCTAGGTCCTACGCGGTATTGGTCGTCTTCCCCTTTTCAAATTTAGGAAGGGCGAATGTTGCGCCGAAACTTAGAAAATGATTAGGAAAGAAATCTTCATATAATAATGATATTCAATTTATTTCAAAAATAAAACGATTTAACTAAGTTTAGAAATTAAAATTTATTTCATGGTTAAATATTTGTTATATTCTTTTCATAATTTAACTGATGAATACACTTTACAGTTTAGCTGAACATTAAATTGTTTACTTAATGATTTTGTTACATTAAATGATAACAGTTATGTATGAAATTAATGAAATGTAGGAAGTCAGACATAGCTGTATTATGACATAAAATATATCAAAAAATTTGGTAAGTATTTTGAAAATATGAGTATTAATTTTATTTTATAGGATTTTATAAGAGACTTGCTAGTTCAGCACTTTCATCAACTTCAAAGATTTTCAAGAATGTTTCTCAAGTCTATGCTATTGCTGCCATCTTTACTCTTATCGTTCATTTGGGATTATTTTTAACTTTTATTTTAATATAATCATACTTTTTTTTAACTTATCAAATATATTTTCTTTTAAAACAGAATATTAATATAATATAATAAAAAAATTAAATTATAAAATTAAAAAAACTCTCAAATAACCCTTAATTGCACTCCATTGAAATATGTGCAAATAATGAACACCAAATTAACAATAAGAACTTATCATGGCTCGGAACAGTTACTTAAAGGAAATGGGCAAGAAATTCTAATTCAACATGAGGGGGATAGCATCCTTCCTACTCCAAACTGTTTAGTTTAAACTCTCTCAAATCTATCACACTCCTTTCCTTTCTTACAGCTTAATATCCATTCACAAATTTAAATCTTATTGTCTCATTTGACTCATCTAGTGTCTACATATCTGATCCACAGACATGACAATTGATCCTCTAGGGACCCAATTCTAATGGTCTCTACTCCACCCTTCTTGCCCGAATCTACCACAAGCATTGAATTTATCGCTCTCCAAAATGCAGCACTCCGATCTATGGCATCGTCGATTGAATTATGCATATTTCAAGATCATCTCTACAATTCCCAAATGTTAGTTCTTATGTATACCATTTACTCTAAGTTCTTGTAGCACTTGCATCGTGTCTAAGGGTCACAAACAACTGTTTTTATCTAATATAGGACAAAAATACAAGCTATTAAAACTCAGTCTTATGCGTATATTAAAATACAAGATGTATGGTGTCCCTCCCCAATTTTATCTTAACAAGTTTATAAAAAATATTATGCGTATATTGATGACTCTTCTAGTTCTTGTCAAGATTTCCTAATGCATGATAAAAAATTAAACCAAAAAAATTATCCAACTTTTTATTCTCTTACTCTGACATAAATTCAACATCACAATAAAAATTATGTGCTCCGAGGGAGGACGAGAGTACAACAATCACAATCTAAATCAATTCGTTGCTGATCATGGCATCATTCATCAATATTCATGCCCATACACGCCCAAATAAAGCCATATGGTTGAATGAAAGCACTGCCACCTCATTGAGACCACTCGTGCTCTCTTGCATCACACTTGACCAATAGTCTTCTGCATATAGCTAATCTTATAAATAGGATGCCCGCATGAGCTATACATTATATCTCTTCTTATAAGCATATTCATCAATCCAAACCATTCTTCACACATCTTCGAGTGTTTGGGTGCTCATGCTATCCTTGGAGGAAACCTCAAATGTCATATAAAATTGAACCTCACTCAGTTCAATGCATATTCTTGGGCTACACACAACAACACAAGGGATACAAATGTCTCAACCCCATCAACAACAAAATATTCATTTCTAGATAAATTGTATTTGATGAAAATTGCTTTCCCTTCCTCCAACTTTTGGCCAAGGCCCCTCAGGAACTACAAATGAACCCAAATACCCCTCCATTCTTCCTTGTGCCAACCACTTACCTTTCTTCTAAATCTTCCAACTAATAAATCTCTAACCGCAACTCCCCCTTGTCCAACTATAGAAACGATTCTACCTCCAACTCCCCTACTGTCACCTTCCACCAATGCGACTCCCCTCCAGATCCAATGGCGACTCAATCCAAAACTGGACATTTAAAACCCATCCAGAAACTAAACATTTTATATGAAATTCATCCATTACTCGATCTCACATGCTTCATGCAAGCCCACAAGTAACCTCAGTGGAGGTAGACCATGATCAAAGAATTCAGTGCGCTAACAAGAAACCTAGTTATTTGTACCTCCTCTAGAAAATGAGCCTATACATGGCTCTCAGTAGACATATACAACCAAATTCAATTACCTTGGTTAGGTGACAAGTTAGAAGGCCTGCCTCATTTTATAAGTTAATCAAAATAAGTTTGGTGTCAACTATCATGACACATTCAGTAGCACAACTCCCCGCCATTCACATACTTCTTACAATTGCTCTTCATCACCAATGGAATGTTCTACAATTTTACATATCAAATGATTTCCTCCACGGAACTCTTAATGAACAAGTTTACATGAAACAACCGCTAGGCTAGGGGTGTAAACGAGCCTAACATGAGCGAGCCTAGGTCCCTTGCTTGTGGTTTATTACATTCTCTAACTTCTTCATCAAGGGTGGTTTTCACATCAGCAAAGCAGATCTATTGTTGCTAATATATAATTGAGACAATGTTAAAATATTTGTGACGATCGATGTAGATGGCGTTCTCATTACAGTTAGTGTTCCCAATATTATCTCTAAGATGACCAATTGCATGGCTGCTCAGCTCCACCTGAAACATCTAGGAACAATTGGATGCTTTCTAGGCATCAAGGTTCAGAAAACAACCAATTCTTACCTTCTCAGCCAACAAAGGTACATTTTCAACTTCTCAATAATGTTGGAATGCAGGACTGTAGTGCAATCAACACTCCTATCAAAGCAAGACCACATCCTTCTTCCACATTGTGCACTCTCTTCCAAAATCCAACTTTCTATTAAAACTTTATAGAGTCACCTCAGTATCTCATTATCATCCAAACAGACATATCCCAGGCAGTAATTTGGCTATGTGACCAAATGCACTCTCCAATTACAGCTCGATACAAACAGCTAGCTCACCTTCATATAAACTTGAAAAGTACCAGTCATTTTGGCTTGCACATCCAACCTATAAATCTTCCCTTTTGCTCGTATGCAGACACAAATTAGGTAGGTGACCAAGTGGAACAAAATTCTACAACTGGAGTGTGTTCCTTCCTAGGTGATGCCCTTATTTCTTGAATAGTTAAGAAACAATCAACACTTGCCAGATCCTCTACAGAAGCTGAATACTTGGCATTAACAACTACAACTACAGATGTCATATGGCTTCATTGTCTTATTCAAGAATTTGAGATCATCTTTCAACACCAAACACTGCTCTATTCTGACAACATTTTTGCAATGTCCCTTGAAAACAATTCATTTTTTCATGCCAGGACAAAGCATGTTGAGATTGATTACCATTTTATACGGAATCACATCGAGGCAAAGCAGATTCAAATAGACTACATCTATAGCCAGGATCAACTTGTCGACATCCTCACAAAGGCTCTACCAAAATGAAAATTTCAGGAGCTACATACCAAGCATAATGTTCTAACAAGAATCCTCAAATTGGAGAGGGTATTAGCAGCACTCCTTGACTTCCATGATAGTCATTACCTTTGTAGTCCCCTAGTTTACATGCATAACCTACAAACACCTATTTTTACACGTGATATTACTCTAGAACATTCTTGTATACTTTATATAGACTACTTGTGTGAAGCTGCAGTATTATGGGAAAATGAACTGATGATTCTTATTTCTTGTTTTCCTTTTTGTTGTTTCCTCTAATTGTTTTTCCAGGTCTCGAACAATAGCCATTAAAACATATTAGAAAAACAAAAAAATATGAAAAAAAGATGCCAAAAAGATCCTAAATTATTATTTCTGAAAATATAATATTTTTTTTATAATATTTTAGATAAGTTTATGATTTTGACTTATTAGAATCTAATAATTCTTACTTTTTAAGAAAAATAATATATTACCCTCTCTCTCTCTCTTTATATATATATATATATATATATATATATATATATATATATATACAGCTGCAGCCACTTGGACTATTACTTGCCGGATTAAGAATAGGCTGCCTTATTTGATTAACTTGTCCAAATGGGAAGGGTGAAGCCGGTAAAATTCTTAAAACCTTAAGAACAATGCTATTGAAATTAAAATAAAAATGAAAAAGAGAAAGTCCAAAAAAAATGGCGATTCCGAGGATAAAATACTGTAAAAAATTAGAGTTCTGTGCCTGTGAAATTAAGTTTCTATTTTATTAGTTTTAAAAAGGAATTCTAAATAGATGGATTCGTACTGAACTGTTTTTCTGCCATTATGCCTTCTCAATACAAAATTTATTGTGTTTGTAAAGAAGAAAATTCAAAATTCTTATGTACTATCACGCATCACAGATTAAAAATATTAAAAAAACAGTGAGATGAGAGAAAAAAAAGAAGAACATTATATAATTGTTTTTCATTTATATGAGAATCCAAGCACGTAGGTTACCTTTATTTCATCCGTTAATAGATTTAACTCGATTTTTAATTGCATGTTAAAGTTCCTATTAAATTGAGTCTTAATTTACCGACCATCTAGGCAAACTTTTTCAACTGTTTTTTGAAGCTAGTATACTGTTTTAAATGGATGTTGCCTTATAATTTTCCTACCTTATTTTTTGTGTTGAAGTGAAATTTGTTCATGAGAATACTTAATAGAACTTGTGTTTTCCCTTTCTTTTTCCCCACTCAATTTTAATATTTTAGGGCTGTCTGATTAAGTACATGTAAGAAAGGACAACAATAAAAACGAATAGATAAAGGTGCTTTGTGTTGTGGTATTTCTAATAGTAGATGTGTTGTCAAATGTTTTAAGAAACCAGTGGTAATTTTCCCCGTGATATTTCTTACCAAGAAATTGTAGGCTTTCCCTTCTACACTTTTGGGTCCTCTATATTCATATGATAGGCCTCAAGTGATTCAGTCTACACATCTATCAACTTGAGGGATACCCATGAATTTGTTGAAAAACAAATTGCTAAATTTGAGGGACTAAGTTTGACTAACATGAGATAGAAGGCTATCGAGCATATATATCCTTAAAATGGCATTTTACGTGAAGCTTGACCATTGAGAAGTTCAAGATCCCATCTCTGAAACCATACGGAGGATGGATTGATCTTTTGGATCATGTGGCTTCTTTAGAAATCACCTATTTTTCACCACACTAATGAACTCAGGTTTGAGTTGGTTCACCTCATTTACGGACTTCAAAAAGATTTTCTTTATCTAATATGACAATGCATAGAAGCCATAGAGGAACTATTAAGCTCTATTGAGAACCTGACAATAGCCCGAGAAGTCACTAAGAAGTTTTATCAACCACTTATAATGGGTAGGTGTTGGAAATGAAAGACCCGAAGCCAGCTATGTCTCATGCTACAACAACAGTGGATTTACAAGAAGGANTGTCCCTCTCCAATTTTATCTTAACAAGTTTATAAAAAATATTATGCGTATATTGATGACTTTTCTAGTTCTTGTCAATATTTCCTAATTCATGATAAAAATTAAACCAAAAAATTCATCCAACTTTTTATTCTCCTACTCTGACATAAATTCAACATCACAATAAAAATTCTTTCCTCCGAGGGAGGACGAGAGTACAACAATCATAATCTAAATCAATTCTTTGCTCATCATGGCATCATTCATCAATATTCATGCCCATATGGTTGAACGAAAGGACTGCCACCTCATTGAGACCACTCATGCTCTCTTGCATCAGACTTGACCAATAGTCTTCTAACTATAGCTAATCTTATAAATAGGATGCTCGCATGAGCTATACATTATATCTCTTCTTATGAGCATATTCATCACTCCAAACCATTCTGCACACATATTCGAGTGTTTGGGTGCTCATGCTATCTTTGGAGGAATCCTCAAATGTCATTTAAAATTGAACCTCACTCAGTTCAATGCATATTATTGGGCTACACACAAAAACACAAGAGATACAAATGTCTCAATCCCATCAACAACAAAATATTCATTTTTGAATAAATTGTATTTGATGAAAATTCCTTTCCCTTCTTCTAACTTTTGGCCAAGGCCCCACAGGAACGACAAATAAACCCAAATACCCCTCCATTCTTCTTTTCAACAACCACTTACCTTCTTTCCAAATCTTCCAACTAATAAATCTCTAACTGCAACTCCCACTTCTCTAACTGTAGAAACATTCTACCTCCAACTCCCCTACTGTCACCTTCCACCAATGTGACTCCCCCTTCACATCCAATGGTGACTCGATCCAAGACTGGACATTTAAAACCCATCCAGAAACTAAACATATTATATCAAATTCTTCCATTACTCGATCTCACATGCTTCATGCAAGCCCACAAGTAACCTCAGTGGAGGTAGACCATGATCAAAGAACTCAGTGTGCTAACAAGAAACCTAGATATTTGTACCTCCTCTAGAAAACGAGCCTTTACATGGCTCTCAGTGGACATATACAACCAAATTCAATTCCCGTGGTTAAGTGACAAGTTATAAGGCCTGCCTCATTGCTCAAGTTCATCAAAATAAGTTTAATGTCAACTATCATGACACATTCAGTGGCACAACTCCCCGCATTCGCATACTTCCTACAATTTTTCATCATCACCAATGGAATGTTCTACAAATTTACATATCGAATGATTTCCTCCACGGAACTCTTAATGAACAAGTTTACATGAAACAACCACTAGGCTAGGGGTGTAAACGAGCCTAACATGAGCGAGCCTAGGTCCCTTGCTAGTGGTTTATTAGATTCTCTGACTTCTTCCTCAAGGGTAGTTTTCACATCAGCAAAGCAGATCTATCGTTGCTAATATATAATTGAGACAATGTCAAAATATTTGTGACGATAGATGTAGATGACGTTCTCATTACAGTTAGTGATCCTAATATTATCTCTAAGATGGCCTATTGCATGGATGCTCAGCTCCACCTGAAACATCTAGGAACAATTGGATGCTTTCTAGGTATCGAGGTTCAGAAAACAACCAATTCTTACCTTCTCAGCCAGCAAAGGTACATTTTCAACTTCTCAATATTGTTGGAATGCAGGACTGTAGTCCAATCAACACTCCTATCGAAGCAATACCACATCCTTCCTCCACACTGTGCACTCTCTTCCAAAATCCAACTGTCTATTAAAACTTTATATAGTCACTTCAGTATCTCATTATCATCCAAATAGACATATCCTAGGCAAAAAATTGGCTATGTGACCACATGCACTCTCAAATTACAATTCATTTCAAACAGCTAGCTCACCTCATAGAAACTTGAAAAGTACCAGTCCTTTTGGCTTGCACATCCAACCTATAAATCTTCTCCTTTGCTCGTTTGCAGACGCAAATTAGGTAGGTGACCAAGTGGATAAAAACTCTAAAACTGGAGTATGCTCCTTCCTAGGTGATGCCCTTATTTCTTGAATAGTTAAGAAACAATCAACACTTGCCAGATCCTCTACAGAAGCAGAATACTTGGCATTAGCAACTACAACTATAGATGTCATATGGCTTCATTTCCTTATTCAAGAATTTGGGATCATCTTTCAACACCAAACACTGCTCTATTGTGACAACATTTTTGCAATGTCCCATGAAAACAATCCATTTTTTCATGCCAGGACAAATCATATTGAGATTGATTATCATTTTATACGGAATCACATCGAGGCAAAGAATATTCAAATTGACTACATCTATAGCTGGGATCAACTTGTCGACATCCTCACAAAGGCTCTACCAAAATGAAAATTTCAGGAGCTACATACCAAGCATAATGTTCTAACGAGAATCCTCAACTTGGAGGACGTATTAGCAGCACTCCTTGACTACCATGATAGTCATTACCTTTGTAGTCCCCTAGTTTACATGCATAACCTACAAACACCTATTCCTACACGTGATATTACTCTAGAACATTCTTGTATACTTTATAAAGACTACTTGTGTAAAGCTACACTATCATGGGAAAATGTATTGATGATTCTTCTTTCTTGTTTTCCTCTTTGTTGTTTCCTCTGATTGTTTTTCCATGTCTCGAACAATCGCCATTAAAACATATTAGAAAAACAAAAAAATATGATAAAAAGATACCAAAATGATCCTAAATTGTTATTTCTGAAAAGATAATATTTTTTTTTATAATATTTTAATAAATTTATGATTTTGACTTATTAATCTAATAATTCTTACTTTTTTTAAAAAATAATATATTACCGTCTCTCTCTCTCTCTCTCTTTATATATAGATTTGTATACAGCTGCAGCCACATGGACTATTACTTGCCGGAATAAGAACAGGCTGCCTTATTTGATTAACTTGTCCAAATGGGAAGGGTGAAGCCGGTAAAATTCTTAAAGCCTTAAGAACAATTCTATTGAAATTAAAATAAAAATGAAAAAGAGAAAGTCCAAAAAAAATGGCGATTCATTGGATAAAATACCGTAAAAAATTAGAGTTCTGTGGCCTGTGAAATTAAGTTTCTATTTTATTAGTTTTAAAAAGGAATTTTAAATAGATGGATTCGTACTGAAATGTTTTTCTGCCATTATGCCTTCTCAATACAAAATTTATTGTGTTTGTAAAGAAGAAAATTCAAAATTCTTATGTAGTATCACGCATCGCAGATTAAAAATATTAAAAAAGCAGTGAGATGAGAGAAAAAAAAAAGAACATTATATAATTTTTTTCCATTTATATGAGAATCCAAGCACGTAGGATACCTTTATTTCATCCGTTAATAGATTTAACTCGATTTTTAATTGCATGTTAAAGTTCCTATTAAATTGAGTCTTAATTTACCGACCATCTAGGCAAACTTTTTCAACTGTTTTTTGAAGCTAGTATACTGTTTTAGATGGATGTTGCCGTATAATTTTCCTAACTTATTTTTTGTGTTGACGTGAAATTTGTTCATGAGAATACTTATTAGAACTTGTGTCTTCCCTTTATTTCTTCCCACTCAAATTTTATATTTTAGGGCTGTCTGATTAAGTACATATATGAAAGGACAACAATAAAAGCGAATAGATAAAGGTGCTTTGTGTTGTGGTATTTCTAATAGCAGATATGATGTCAAATGTTTTAAGAAATCAGTGCTAATTTTCCCCGTGATATTTTTTATCAAGAAACTATAGGCTTTCCCTTCTACACTTTTGGGTCCTCTATATTCATGTCTTGGGCCTCAACAGATTCAGTCTACACATCTATCAACTTGAGGGACACCAATGAATTTGTTGAAAAACAAATTGCCAAATTTGAGAGACTAAAACTGACTCACGAGATAGAAGGCTATCGAGCATATATATCCTTTGAATGGCTTTTTGCGTGAAGCTTGACTATTGAGAAGTTCAAGATCCCATCTCTAAAACCATACGAAGGATGGATTAATCTTTTGGATCATGTGGTTTCTTTAGAAATCACCTATTTTTCACCACACTAATGAAATCAGGTTTGAGTTGGTTCACCTCATTTACCGACTTCAAAAGGATTTTCTTTATCTAATATGACAATGCATAGAAGCCATAGAGGAACTATTAAGCTCTATTGAAAATCTGACAATAGCCTGGGAAGTCACTAAGAAGTTTTATCAACCACTTTATAGGTGTTGGAAATGAAAGACCCGAAGCCAGCTATGTCTCATGCTACAACAACAGTGGATTTACAAGAAGGATCATTCCAAAATGCTCTAGACCTACAACAACCCAAATTAATGGAGAAATCATTAGAGCTTACCAATGATCTTGTTTCCACTAAAGAGTTTAACCATGCGTTCGAACAATCGATTGATTAGAGAAAGGAAGAAGGGTCTAAAGCTAAGAGATTGAGGAAGTTGCTAAAGAGAGGAATAATGTGGATCACCCCTTAAGTCGAGCATCGAAGATTCCTGGAGTACCCATTAGGGAACAGGAGATGACTTAGGTTCAAAGTGCAAGGGCACTAATCCCTGAGGTATCATAATGACTTTGATCTAGAATTTGCCTCCCCCAATAAACCATCAACCTACCACAACCCCGCTTTGAGTCACCATGACTAATTTCTTGAAGATCATCCAAAATATAAAATAATTAAAAATTCTAGCTCAACTGTAACCTCAAATGTCATTAAATGTATCATCACAACTACAAACATTAAATGAAGGAGTGCTGGCATCTTTGTAACCTAATTTTAAACTTAAGGTTTCAATTTAACGTTGAAGGATTGGTTTGATGGGCCTAACATCATCATTAGACACTCTGCATATTTAAATGTAGCATAAATATTAAGAAAACTAGCAAGATGTAAGTTAGGATCTTCAGTAGGTGATCCTCCAAAATAATTATTTTGTACCATTTGGATAATAGCAGGTTTAAGCTCAAATGAATTAACAGCAACATCAGGATTTTGAATTCTCAAGTGAAGTTCATCTGCTATCGGATTTGCATAATCTTTTAAAAGTCTTTATCGATTCTCATTTATTGGATTTTTTAAGTTATTTGTCATTTCTTTTAAATTTATAATTTCTCTTTGTTGTTTTTTGAATTCTTCTAAAAGTATGTTATAACTCTGAATCGTAAGGTACTAAGCCTTCAGATCATAAAGTAAGCAAAGTAAAATTATTTTTTTAAGAAAATACTCTTAAATAAATTTTTTTTTATTTCTGATTTTTATTTTTTTCATTTTCATAAATTTTTATAGTATATATATTATCTCTAACTTTCCTGATTTAACAAAACTATTTAATTTACCTAAATTTAATCGTTACCTTCCCCGACAACGGCGCCAAAAACTTCATCCTGTTTTTTTTTATGTAAAGATTTATGAAGTTGACACCACTACAGTGACAAAAACTTAATTCTTGTATGAAAAGTAAGTTGTGTAAAATACATATAATTATAGGCAATTAATAATGAAATTGTAAATAAGTATACGTATCGTTATCAAGTAATAAAGGACTTTCTATTTAAGCCCCAAATTTTTATCCCACAGGGAAGGTGTAAATTGGTAATGATAAGTTTTACTAGAAAATTTATAGAAAATCAAACAAAATCACTGTCATTAACTTCAAATTTTGAGATGTTATCAAAACTAAAGTACTTAACTATTAGCAAAACAGAAATGCAAAGTTTAAAAGGTAAATACTAATCTACTAACTATGTTTATGTAATGAAGATTTATTATGTGAAAAAGCATCCTTCCCAGTACAATGAGGTTCTAGTGAAATGAGATGAGATAAATGTTTATAATATGTATTGTGCTAAAAAGGAGCAATTATAATTCTCTACCCTGATACAGTGCATAGAAAATCACTGACTAATCTTAGGTTTAGTCCCTAAATCTGTGGCTAGGCTAGGAGGATACGAACTCCCACTCTAGAGCTCCCACTTCCCTTCACCTAAAGGCTAATTCTTGCTTTAATTTTTAAACACTAAGACTGAATTAGGGATTTTAGTCTTTCACGCTAAAGATTCTCCAATTCTACAACCAACAAACAATATTTTCCTATTTATTTGCACTTAATTCCATGAACAAATTTCTCCTTCATGAAATCAAATATGATCCTATAGAACTCATACTTCATTTCCCGGATCATATGTTTCACAAAATTTTTTAACAATTCAATTGGCTAGATCAAAATGTAAATTAAGTTCAGAGTTGAAAAATCATCACAATTTATTTTATATTTTAATATTGGCCCATTATATTATCTCTTCATTTCACCATATCTCAGAGTAGGGAGAAAGATAGAATGAACTACTCAGACTTCATGAGAAAGACACAGCAAAACACAAATTTCATATATAAAAGAAAGTTCATACAACACTAATAAACAGACAAAACTTTTCTGAAACTCTTTCTCAAAGAAAATTTCTTGTAGCCTTTCCTTAAAAATGCAGGAAGAAGATATCTCTCACTTTTCTCCTTCACCAACAATCTTACAGAAATTTTCACACTAAATCTCACCACACAAACTCTAAAAAATAAAAGAAAAATCACTAATGGACTCTAATATGGTGGTGGAATGAAAATGGATTATGAATAATGGCAAAAATGGAGCGTGGTGGATCATTTTGGAGAGAAAAGGAGTCACTTTCCTAATGAATTTTGGTCCCAAATAAAGCCCAAGGTCAGGTCTCCAAGAGGTGCCTCCAAAAACTCTTCAAAAATCATCCAAATACATCAAACCTTCTAGAAATGGGGGCTGAACCGCCTTTGGAGCCGTAGGCGCTAGTCTGGCGTCGTCGGCGCTGAGTAAAAATTTCAGTTGTTATGTTGTTCTGCCCCTTCGGCGTTGCCCTTGGCGTGGTCGGCGCTGAATACTTCTTCAAAAACGTAATTTTGACTCCAAATTCCATCATTTTTCCTTTCTTTTTGCTTTAAGTACTAAAAATCAACAACCTGCAAGAAAACATGAAAATACCTTCCATTAAGGTGCAATATCACCCAAAATAAGTATAAAATATGGGTCTAAAAATGCATATATTTTCGGTGTATCAGATACTTTCGCTAAACCACTAGTCTGGGGATTATATGCAGTTGCAATGTAATGTATTACATTATGTTTCTCCACCAATCTTACAACTATTGCATTTCTAAAGTGAGATCCTCCATCAGTAATGATTACTTTCTGCATTCCATATCTTGTAAAAATATTTTTAATTAAAAATATGGAAACACTCTTAGCTTCACATCTAGCTAAAGTGATTGCTTATATCCATTTTGAAACATAATCTACCGCAATTAATATATATATATTTCCAAATGAATGTATGAATGGTCACATAAAATCTAATCCCCATGCATAAAAAATTTTAATTTCCAAATTAAAATTTAGAGGCATTTCATTTCTTCTAGAAATATTACCTACTCTCTGGCACATATCACATTTATCTATATATATATATATGTATATATATATATATATATATACATATATATAGATATATATATACATATATATAGATATATATATACATATATATA
>JXCR01146330.1:318091-340686 GCA_002079205.1 Phalaenopsis hybrid cultivar
CTTTGTAGAATGCCCAGGTTGCAATGTCTTACATCTGTGACAATATGGTAATTATGATGATTACTCATCAGCCAATGAATTGATAAGATATGATGATTTGTCGATTGATGATACAAACACAGTTCAACATCATCCATGGGACATTTTTCATGCGCCAACTCAAATTGAGGCGTATAATCCGGTGAAAATAATACCACCATTAACATGGCAACCAATCATTAATAATCGGTTAAATGATGAAGCCCGTTATCCAACATATCCAGACAGAGTCAAGCTTGCAAAAATACATAAAGTTAAATGTAATGTTTTCGAACATTTTGAAATAGTCGATGGAGACTATGTTAATATTCTGGAGGGATTGGAATTATATACAGAGGTCTTTTCTCTTACAGAGCAACAAGAAGTACTTGATTGTGTGTTTAACCTCCGAATCAGAGGCAAAGCAGGACTGCTATCCGGAAGAATGTATTCTGAACCTAAAAAATGGATGAGAGGTAAGGGCCGCATTATGATACAATGCAACTGCTGTTACAATTATAAGATAGATCGACAAGGAAATCTTCTAGGAATTTTACAACATGAGCAAGTGGAGCNAAGGATTTGTCAAAATTTCTTTACCAAGAGGGTATGTTCTAATTTTGAAAGGAAATGGAGCCGATATAGCGAAACATTGCATTCTGGGAGTCCGACACCGTCGAGTGCAGATAACTTTCAGAAGGATGAGGGATGACAAAACTCCATACAGATTTCAGCAAGATCTGGAACTTGAAGAGTTGCAACCATATGAGTTATAAACTCGTTGCACCACTAGGCCATCCCAAAACAACAGCTTAGAAGGTCAGCTTGTTTAGTAACTCATAACACAGTTTGTGAGAAGATCTTCTTTTGGCAGGCATGCAGATGTATAAATATGCGGACAGCGATATGAAGACAACTTGTTTTGTACTTTATATTATGCACTCATAGATGTACTAGTTATGCGTATAGCATAATGTATTTTCCATCTTTGAGATATATGCATGATATATTGTAAAAATGACTATATAAATCAATAATGAAGAATTTCAGAGTTTTTTTTTTCTGACATAAACTCTTCTTAATGTGGTTGAAAACCGCTCAACTATGCATTGGTTCGTAACAATGAACAGAACAAAAAAAAATCCTTCAAAATAAAATTTTACAACAAACAAATTAAATTTGCCGAATAAATTTTCTCAATTTTGAGGTTCCTTGCTTGTGCAGTATGACCCCGTTTGGTCTATATCCCCACAAAATTGCACATTCTACACAATTTTTTTTTTCGTGATATCCCTATGGAATCACAAACTCTATGTGATACTTGCAAATAAATCTTGCAAATATTTTTCAAAATAACATAAATTTCTACATATTATGCTTTTTGAAACACAGGATATTTTAAATCAGTCCGATAACTCTGATTTACTACTTTTAAAAAATTGATCCAATAATTTCAATTTTCACATCGAATCAGTTCGATACTTCTGATTCATAACTTTTCAAAAATTGATCCAATAATTTCAAATTTTTTATCGAATCGATTCGATACTTCTGATTCATAACTTTTCAAAAATTGATCCAATAATTTCAGTTTTTTTATCGAATCAGTTCGATACTTCTGATTCATAACTTTTCGAAAATTGATCCAATAATTTTAATTTTCTCATCGAATTAGTTCGATACTTCTGATTCATAATTTTTCAAAATTGATCCGATAATTTCAATTTTCACATCGAATCAATTCGATACTTCTGATTCATAACTTTTCAAAATTGATCTCATAATTTCAATTTTTACTTTGAATCAGTTCAATACTTCTGATTCAAAATTGATCCAATAATTTCAATTTTCAGTTTGAATCAGTTCGATACTTCTGATTCATAACTTTTCAAAATTGATCTGACTGATTCATGATTGATCCGATAATCTCAATTTTCTCATCAAATCAGTTCGATACTTCTGATTGATAACTTTTCAATTGATCTGATAATTTCAATCTTCACTTCGAATCAGTTCGATACTTCTGATTCATAACTTTTCAAAATTGATCCAATAATTTCAATTTTCACATTAAATTAGTTCGATACTTCTGATTTATGCTTTTCCCAAATTGATCGGATAATTTTCACTTCGAATCAGTCTGATATTTCTAATTCACATCCTTCAAGAATTGATCCAATAATTTCAATTCTTACTTTAAGCTCAATCCTACACTTATGATTTCTTCTATTGGAAGTCAGTTCCAAATGTCTGACTCTCGTTTGATATCAACATTCGTACCTTGAATCCTCATTTTGAGGTTACATGTTGATCCTTATTAAAAATAAATAAATAAAACAAAACAACACACTTAACTACTTTAAAACTCATTATCCAATCCTCAGTCAGAGTCCTCACTGCCTGATCTTGATCAAACACTTATTTGCAAAAAAATCCCCAGCGGAAACAAATAGCAGACACAAATTCACACTTCTTTCTAGGTCTGATGATCCCTAGTGGAAACAAATAGCATACACAAATTCACACTTTTTTCTAGGTCTGATGACTTAGAAATCTATATTGGTCTTCTTGATCTTATCGGTCAACACCAATACGTGCGGTGTGCTCGCCCAACACACCACACTTATTGGGGGTGCATTTGTTGACCTCACTTTTGGTTGAGGTCTAGAAATTTCTTTAGTAGCCTAGGTCTAGCCATATGACTTTCCTACTGACTAGTCTTAGAAAACTAGAAAAGGTACCCTCACCATTAAAAACTCAAAACTCTTCTCTTTACTCAACTTGAAGTTCCACATATTGGTCCTAACCTCTAGCACTTAGTAGGTAAGATCATTATGAGGGAACTCAAGGAGAGCTCCTATAGGGCTACTTGGCCTTAGGATTAACCCTGGGTGTTGGTTTGGAGCTAAGGTCTACAATACCCTCACAATACTCTCACAATACCCTGTCTAAGACCAATATATAAGGACCCAAAATGGGGATTTCATTGATCCATGGTTCATTTAGAATGGATATCTATCCAATTCTACTAAAATGAGGGTTTTATTGATCCACAGTTCATTTAGAATGGATATTTATCCAATTCTACTTGACATCTTTTGTCATTTGCCCCAGACACCCCCAAGTTACCTAACTGCCCTTGGGACCCCAATTTTGGCTAAATGACCAAATCACATCAACACACCCCCAAGTTACCTAACTGCCCTTGGGACCCCAATTTTGGCCAAAAATTCACAAATCTACCCAAAATACCCAATTTTGATCAAAACTCATCCCAAATACTTTGAAAACCTCCAAACTACCCAAAATTGCCAAAATTTCCAAAATTTGGCCAAATTACCAAAATACCCTTCCATGGCCCAAAATTCAAAAAAAAAAATTCCAAAAATTCCCTGAAAATCCCAATGAATCCCAAATATTCTCAATTTCATTTTTGTCAACTACCATGTGGCCTGATTTTGTAAATTTGACCATCTTTGACCAAGACATCCAATTTGGCCCTTAAAGGCTTAATTTCAAAACCTTTTTTTAACCCAAAAGCAATCAATTGGCTCCAATTGACCCCAAATTTGATTCTAAACTTAGATTAACATTTTATTTGATCAAACTATTACAAATTTAAGCTCAATTGATTCCTGAATTAAGCTTAATTTTGATNAAACCCATGGTTAAGCTTGATATTTATCTCATGAGTAAATTTTTTTTTTTAATTTTTAAAGGGATAAAGAGAAGGTTAAATCAAAGTACTTGCTATTCCACATGTCAATACTCTATGGTGCCATTTTTACTGCTCATTATAAGCTTTAACCATGACCCACCATTTTTACTGCTCATTACAAGCTTTAACCATGACCCAACCCTTGGTTAACCACTTTAACCCATATAAGCTTTAACCATGACCCAACCCTTGGTTAACCACTTTAACCCAAGCTAAAGCCCAAAATCGTGAGCGTTACATGGCCAATACCCAAATTCATGCCAAGAAACCACCTCAACCCAAATTGAGCTGAGAGCTCCTCTGTTTAACACCTAAGCAGTGGGGCTAACCCCTGAATTGGCCAGCCAAGCTTCCCCTTGGCCAATTTCTATAAAATTCCCCCCCCCCCACAGCCATGAATAGTGTGGTAAAAAAAAATTTCACCAAGGCCTCCCAAACTCCTCAAAGAGCTTCTCTAAGAGTCCCTTAGCACCATTACAACCTATTTCCCTCTCCCAATTCCACCACAGAAATTCAATTTTAAGTTTGAATTCTTGCTAAAAAATAGGACAATCCGAACCTACACAACACCAAACTTCAAACAAATTTGCTCTACACCTTCACAACAGTGAAGGAAGCCAAACCCCCATCAATTCCCCCTCTGAAATAGCCTCTACCATAGCTCTCAANGTTTCGATCACGTGGACATCCATGAAATCTTCCTCCAAGTAATCATTGTAATCAAAATCCTCATTGTCACTATTGACGGAAACTCCATGCTCTCGAGCTAACTCAGAAATCTCGATTCTGAGTTTCTCAACTTTTTCCTCAATTATTGATTCCTTGATTGCTTTAAGATCTGGAGGACCCTGATGCAAATCCTCAACTTGTTCCTCCCTCTCGCTGGCTATTGTCGTGACGATGTTAGATATTTCAGGCACTGGTTTTACTTCCTGTCTTTCAGGCTCACTGAACTGTATTGGTGCAGTGACCTTAGGTTCCCATACCCTCTTCTTCTTCGATGATGATGTCTCAGGACGGAACGTCTTAGTAGAAACATCAGTATATCGAGGGAAGGTATGCTCCCTGTGGTGTAAATCGTCTATAGTGTCAGGTAACTGTCTTGTCTTTCTTTCCGTGATTGCAGGAATGACTGGTAAACTTCTCAGACCCAGTCTTGACTTAATCGGCCGGTGACCTGCGTTCTTGGTGGTGGTATGGTCGGTGGCGGCTATAGCAGTATCAACTCGGTTTCCCAAACGGAACCAGACGGGAATACAGGTAGGTGACTTTATAGTTGACTTATGAGAGTTTCCAGCGGACTTAACATCCTTCAAAATTTCATTCTTTATATGAGGGGAAATTGCATGTCCCACTCGTTTAAGTAATTCACTAACCGAACATCCTTCTTTAGTGACAAGCCTTCTGAAGACTGCACTAACTCGGGTTATGGGGATGAATTTCTTTCCCTCCTCACCATGTCCACGAGGTGATGGTAATGCGGCAGTAATCTTCTGGATACTCTCATATCCATCAATATCTGTTAGAGGATGGAATTTTCTCCCTCGTAGGAGTGGATAAATCTCCGGTAGTACCTCTTGAACTTGATGAGGCTCCTCCTCAACAGGTGTGTTTTCAGGAGCTTGGGCTTTGATGGCCCCTCCAAACTCTTTTATTGTGGTTCCTTCTTTGAGTTCGAGTCAGTGGTACTGTCCTTGAGCTTCACCCGATCTCAAACACGGGTGGCGGAACAGTTAATCCTCCAGTCGAATCTTCAATGACCATCACTTCTTTTCCCTTAGCAGTAGCAGGGATCTCAGGCTTGATGAAAGTAGCTTTAGCCTTCTTGTAGGCAGGGAAGTCCTAAAGGCAGTTCAAACTGAATTCTGCAGACGGCTCTTGAACTTCCGGAGCAGCGATCTTCATTACCATGAATGGGGCTTTCCTGAGGATAACCTCGAGGTCTTCAAATCCAGCTCCAAACTTGATGGTGGGAGCGACGTTACGGGCGCTGCGGTCTGTTGGCAGGTTGCAGGAAAAGGTTAGCATTGGGTAGGCCATCGCAGCGGGCTTTAAAATAGAAAGTTTTAGGGTTAGCTATATGGAAAAATCTCAAAATCTTTAGTGCAAGCACTGAAAACAGAGGTTAATCTGTAGACCGGGCGGGTCTTAATTTACAGGTAATTTTAACATCTTTGTTCTAAAACGTGTAAAATTTAATTAATATTTCAAAGTGGGCGCAGCACAACACGATTTGGTTTAATTTACGAAATAGCGACTCAAATCTGGAAGGGAGATTTAAAAAATTTTAGGACCCAGTGCGGGACCCAATTAGTGGCAGAAAATGCCCAGGTGGAATTAGTTCCACCGACACACCTATTGGGGGTCCGACCCCACATAAAAAATTTAAAAATCCTTAATGGCTTTCTGAACCCCTTCTGTTCAAAGATGGTTGAACAGCTAGTCCTGAAGTTCAAGGAGTTAGTTGTACTTTCCCAAGACAAAAATGGGTAAAGTATGCCAACGGAAGAAGGGTAATTTTGTCCAATAGAGACATGGACATATTACCGATGTGTGAAGATAATATTTCTTGATTTGTATGGAGAGAAAAGCTTGTCCCCNCTAAATAATATTCAAAAATCAAAATATAACTCCAAAAATTATCAAACCTAGTTTTTTGAGTTCTCTAACCTCAGAGAGATTTTTCAAAAATAAAAAAAAAATCTATTTTTCAACACTTAAAATATTTTATTTTTTATTAGTCCCCAAAACTTCAATTAATTTTAATAAATCACAGAAAATTCAAAAAATTATGAAATTTTGGCCAAATGACTTTCTGATCTAGGGCTAGCTTACATAAAAAATTCAAGTAATTACAAATTGTCCTGATCATCTTTTGGAATGTTCTTTGAAGATGCATATTTTTGCATGAAAATAATTATATGAATTAAATTATGCTTGAAGTATATTCTTTCAATGTACTGAAGTGCTGTAAATGTAAAACGCTGCAATCCGGACATTCTACAAATGTGCCCGTGACTGATGTCCCGGCTTGTACCTCAACGTTGCATGTTGGGCAACCCTTGCATAAGATATCTGGAACTGAGAGCACATTTGATTCTATCACAAATCCTGACTCTTCATCCGTAGTGGGCAGGCTGGCAGAGTTTTCTCTCAGATATGGGTCGTAAATATGTCCCTCAGGAATTGGGGTAGGAAAATTGTTCACGTCTCTCTGACGTTTGCGTTCCTGTCGTAGAAAGGCTCTCTGCTTCTTTTGGCTGGCATTTCTGCGCTCCGTCCTGCGGAGCAGAGTATTAGGTGATCGTTCATTACAAGAGGCTATCAGGTCCCTTGCTGGAGTAGCTACCATGGAGAGCAGACTGCTGGGCCCCTCCATCGGATCTCGTTCCGCTATCACATTTTTACCTTTGTGTGACACATTGTCTTGAGTGGTTACCCTCAACAGTGAAGGCAGTCCCTCCTTTTCTTTACTGCTAACTATGTAAATTAGAGGACCCTCGTACTCCATATCAACTTGGTTGAAATCCACGTTGAAATCTATGACACTTCCTTGCGGTTCCATCTCCTCATTCAGTGCGAGGTTCCAGCCGTCCTGGAAGGCAAAGATCAACCTCTATCTTGACATTTTTCTACAGACGACAGGAAAAACGTCAGTGTGCCGAAGCTTGGCATGAACAAATACAAAATAAAGTATTTATTAAAGTAAATTTTAGTTTGTTTTGGTGAAGAGGATTATTCATTTTATGTGTGAGTTTTGTTTAATTTAGTAGGGTATTTAAATTCAAAAGTAGAAATAATAACGTGTGAAGTTCATATATATATATATATATATTAAAAATTTTCATTATAATGAGGTTAATTACAAAATTTGGACCCGGTCATAGACATTTGGCCACATAGATAACCCTAAAATAATCAAAGTTTCAAAGTCTCAAAGAAAGCAGAAGCAAGCGGCATTGAGCAGCATCAAGTTGCGTAATAGGTTTTCAGATATCGTCCATTTATCGGTAACATGGGTCTTTCATCCTGGAAGTACACCAACTGGTAGGCTCCTCTTGTATAGACCTTCTCAACGACAAATGGTCCCTCCCAAGTTGGCTCGAATTTTCAACCTACTTTGCGGCGTGCAAGAGTAGGTCTTTTGAGAACAAACACAAGGTCACAAGCTTTGAATGTCCTTGGCCGAACCAATTTGTCATGGGCTTGTACCATCTTTTCCTGGTAGAGCTTTAAATGTTGTTCGACATCTAGTCATTTTCCCTCGAGACTCTCCAGTTCTTCAAGTCTGAGTTTTACTCTTTCTTCCATTGTGAGTTGGTTGGCAAAGGCGACTCTTAGAGATTGTGTTTGGACTTCTAGCAGTAGCACGAACTCGGCCCCATGCACGAGCGCATTGGGTGTACATTGAGTGGGAGTCCTGAAAGCCGTCCGGTAGGCCCACAAGGCTTCTAATAGTTTGTTATACCAATCCCTTTTATTTTCATCGAGTGTTTTCTTCAAAATCTATACCAGTGTCTTGTTGAAAGCTTCAGCCAGACCATTTGCTCTAGGGATAATAAATTGTAGAGTGTCTCTAATTTATCCCATGTCTTCTGACAAAATTGTTGATCTTTCTACTTTTTAAAGCTATCCCATTGTTAGAGATTATTCTTCACGGTACTCCGAAACGGTAGACAATTTGGCTTTTGAAAAATTGAAGGACGTGTTGTGTCGTAACCTCACATAACGGTACTGCCTCTGTCCATTTGGAAAAGTAATCTGTAGCGGCAAGTATAAATCTGTGTTCTCTAGAAGATGGAGGGTCTACTGGACCTACTATGTCCGTGGCCCAACACTCGAATGGCCACGAGGCAACAGTTGGGTGTAGCACATTCGGAGGCTGGTGTAAGACCACCCCATGGACTTGGCATTGGTGACATCTTCTAGCTGTATCCATGCAATCAGACATCATTGCTGGCCAATAATACCGGAGTCTTTTGATCTTCATCTTCATTTTTGGCCCTGATTGGTGACCGCCACACAATCCAACAAACCTCTTTAACAATATTCTGTGCTTCAGCTCTGCTCAAACACCGTAGCCACATCTGGTCGTGCGATCTTTTGTAGAGAACATTTCCCACCAAGGCGTAAGACATAGCCCTTCTTGTGATGTGGTGCGCCTCAGACTTGTCTTTTGGTAGCTTCCTAGTATGCAAATATTCTATTAATGGTTTGCGCCAATCTTTGTTAATGTCTGCAACTGTATTTATTGTTTCTTCTTTTCCAAGCTTGTGTAGAGTTTTGAAGTTGTTTCGAGACAAGACTCATCTTCCTTGCACCGTGACTTTGATGGTATCCTCCGGGAGACATGTCATTTCCTTAGCAAGTTTTGCTAGAGCGTCGGCATGGGCATTATCTCTCCGAGGAATCCAGTAGAAAGTCACCTCAGGAATCTACTCCAGGAGCTTCATTGTGAACTGATGGTACTCTGGTATTCTTGGTTTCAAAATTCTATATTGTCCGGCGACCTGCTGGATGACAAGTTGATAGTCACCATAAATGGAAATGTTTGTTATATCCATTGAGATTGCCAAATCCAATCCGGTGATTAAGGCTTCATATTCTGCTTCATTGTTGGTGTACGGCTCTGTAAGGTGGTATGAGAACCTCAACATACCCTTCTCTGGTGTAATAAAGATCAAACCGATCCTTGCTTTTCCCGATATAACTGTGCCTGATCCTTTGTCTATCCTAGCTGATGAAGCGCCATTGAAGTATATTTCTCAGTGTTGCACACTAAATAATTCCATTTATAGTATTTGCTCATCTGGTAACTCCTCCTTGAGAGAGGACTCAGCTGGCAGTGGGTGTGCAGCGAGAAAATCTGCTAGTATCTGTCCCTTGATAGTACGAAGGGGAACAAAAGTTATATCAAATTGCAATAAGATTATTGACCATCTTGCGAAATGTCTGGAGAGTGTTGGGTGGGTCATCAGATAATGCAATGAATTAACTTTCACGATTAGGGTAATTTTATGAGAAAGCATGTAATGTCTAAGCTTTTGGGCGGCAAAAATTAACGCCAGACAATGCTTTTCAATAGGTGTATACCTTATCTTCATCGGTATAAGACGACAACTCAAGTAGTAGAGTGCATATTTCTTACCCTTATCATTGACTTGGGCTAAGAGGGATACGAGAGAGTCATCCAAAGCCATGGTATAAAGTATCAACGGTTTCCCTGGGATAGGGGCTGCCAAAAAAGGAGGTGTCATGAAATATTGTTTAACGTCCTTAAAGGCCCGCTGGCATTTCTCTTCCCAAATAAATTTGGCGTCCTTTTTAATTAATGTCGATAAAGGCTGACACCTACCTCATAGGTTAGAAATAAAGCATCTCAGATATGCCAACTTCCCCTGGAAGCAACGTAGTTGTTTCAAGGTTTTAAAAGGAGGCATTTCCAAGATAGCTTTAATCTTATCCGTGTCGATCTCGATTCTCCGATGATGGAGAACGAATCCTAGAAATTCCCGAGAGGTAACGCCAAATGCGCACTTTAAGGGATTCATTTTAAGGTTATATCGTCATAACCGTTCAAACACGATCTTCAAATCGTACAAATGGTCTATTTTTTGTTTACTTTTGATGACCAAATCATCCACGTAGCATTCTACTTGGTTGTGAATGAGGTCATCAAAAATCTTTGTCATTGCACGCTGATATGTTGCTCCCGCGTTCTTTAGGTCGAACGACATCACTGTGTAGCAGAAAATTCCAATCGGTGTTCTGAAAGCTGTAAGTGTTGCATCCTTAGGATCCATCTTAATTTGGTTGTTTCCCGACGATCCGTCCATGAAGGAGTCAATTTCATATGTTGAAGCGATATCCACCATCATCTCTGGTATAGGTAGTGGAAACTCGTCTTTTGGACATGCCTTGTTCAAATCTTTGAAGTTGACATAAATGCAGATCTACCCATTTTTCTTCTTAATAGGTACAATATTAGCCAACCATATGGGATACTGCTCCTCTTTCACAAAGTTGGCATCTATCAACTTCTTCACTTCGGCGATGACTTGTTGTTCTATTTCAAGGCGCATTCTCCAAGGATCTTGTTTTACTGGGGTTATATTCTTGTCCACCCAAAGTTTATGGACTGCAACCTCTGCTGACAGTCCTGACATTTCATTGTAGCTCCATGCAAAGCAATCTTTGAATTCTATTAATAGTTTGACCAATTCTGCAGATTCTTCGTCATCAAGTAGAAAACTTATAAATGTAGGCCGGGGTCGTTCTTCAAACCCAAGGTTAATCTCTTTCAATTCATCGATAGTAGATTTATTTTCCTGCTCAAATTCTGGTGGAGCATCTTCTATTGGTTGATCAGTAGAACCATCCTCTACATTGAGACAATCTCCTTCTGACTCACTAGTAACAATTATGCAAAATTCAGAATCATCAACTGGTGAAATTGTACCAAATCCAAGACCTTCTTTTGAATTGGGAGTTCGACTCTTAGCATTCCATAGTTTTTTAAAAAGTTGAAATTTATCTTTTGGCATTTGTTTTGGTATGTGTCCCGGTTGAATTAACTTTTGAACACAAGGTGAGAAGTAACCAAAAGGTAATTCCATTAATTCATTAGACCTGTTGAATTAACTTTTGAACACAAGGCGAGAACTAACCAAAAGGCAATTCCATTAATTCATTAGAATCACCATCCAACTTTTTAAGCTCAGTAGAGGTGGAAGCACGGTAAAATTTGATCGGCATTGAACCAACACTATGGACTTCCTTGACCTTTGAACTCTTAACCTTTTGCGGGAGAATTGGAGTAAGGGTAATAGTATTAATATAGTGGTTTATCCGATCATACATTATTTCATATTCATTCTTCTCTGTATCTTCTAGGGATATCTCACACTGAGGTTTCTTCTGCTTTGTCATCATTATTTCATCTTCAGAACTTTCTTCATCACCAATGTTGATGTTTGGCCTAGTCCGTTCAATAATTAAATTGATCTTTCCTCATCCACGTGCCCGACCTCGACCTCGGGTGTGTGAACTAGAAGAACCTCCACCAACTCGTTGTAAGGGAGTGGTAGAAGGTTGTTGAAGTGGAGTTGTTTGGCTTCCTATTTGTGATTCTTCTAATTCTTCATTTTTATTTGTCAAAATCTCGCGCAAGAAGACAGTCTTCTTTGGAGGCGCGTAGTAGGCAGCATCTTCATAAATACCAACTTCATGCATTGAAAGTGGTTGTAGTCTCCCTTGATGCAATTCTCTTGACCATCTTTACGGTACTTGATGCACTGGTGTAGAGATTATGGGACCATATTGTGCTCATGAATCCATGATTGACCTAATAGAGTGTTAAAAGTGGTCTCGGTGTCGATGATACGAAATTTAGCGGTTGTCATAGGTTCTCCAACCTTCAGAAGTAATGTAATTGATCCAAGGGCTCTTTCTCCCTTTTGGTTGAACCCTCTTAACATCATCCTATTGGTTGTATGCTCTTGAGCTTCAATATCCAAATAAGCCAATGTCCATAGGCTCATCAAGTTATGAAATGCTCTAGGATCCACTAAAACTCTAAAAAACACAAATCTGCCAATGTTGACGGAGATGTAGAGCGGACGGTTGTGGTCGGCGGTACCGAGAAGCAAGTCTTCATTTGTGAAGGTTACCGTTCTCTCAATGATCAAACTTCATCTGAGGATGTGCTAGTCAATTGAGCTAAGCAAATTTTTGGATCAAGCAAAGCTGTAACCAGAGAGTCTCACATCTCCTTTGACCTGCTCAGAGCGTTGTAGATGCTTAGTCTAGCAGACAACTTCCTAAGATGAGCGAACACGTTGTAGTCTACTTTGTAGGATCCTACAATTTTACCTTGGTCATGTGGTTCTTCTACTGGTGGAGGTGGGGGTACCTCTTCTCAAGTCATTATCTGTTTTCCTTTATCTGTTGGAGCTATTCTTGGTGGTAACAATTTTTCGCTCCTTAAGTTAACTTCTATGATTTCTTCTCATTGAGATATCATTGTTGAATCTTCTAGTGTCTTTTCCTCTTCGTAAAAAAGATATAAGTTGATGGAAAGTAGAGTACCAAGATGCTCGAGAACTGGCTCCTCGTTATCGGTGTTGTCGTAAGCGATAGCATTGATATCTTTTTTAGACTTGACAACGAGTTCATCATACTCGAGTACAATTTGAGGATCATTTTGAGAATCGAGATCACAACTAGATAAGTCATAATCAGTTACGTTATCACCAGAAACAGTCAAAACGTAGCCAAAATCACAATCATTATATTCTTAAGACCGCAGAGGGACAAAAAGATAATCATACAAAGTCAAGGGTTCGAGGATTTTCTTCCCCAAATTCGAGACAACCAATTTAGTAGAGGTAGCCTCTATCCTACCCCCCATGATATCAATCTTGGTAGTGACGCTTTTCTTCTTCTTGTTCTTTGTCCTTGACGATGACTGATCTCCTGATGAAACCTTCATCTTGGGCTCGGTATATTGCAAACTTTGAATGAGGGCTTGTCTTGATGCAGACTGGATTTTGTTCAGTATTTTCGTGGACGATCTGCCCCATACCTCATTCCATTCTTCTACGGTATTTGTAGAAGCTTGCTTTGATGAATCCTGTATTTGATTAAGCACCCTCTTGAGTTCATCCCAAGTTGTACTCCATCCATCTATTCCAACATACGGATCAATTGGGGAGATTGACTTGGCCGAAATCATTTTTATGGAACATTTTTTCAGGTTCTTTTAAATATTCTTTCGAGATTGTAATTTTCTCTTCCTTGAGGTTCTTCTAGAGCCAGTCCTTAAAGGTGAAATACTTGTCTATAGTGTGCCTAAGCAACTGGTGGTATGGGCAATAATTTGGTTCATTCTTCTTATACACCTCTTTGGATTTTTTTGGATCAGGTAGTTTGAATTCTGGTTTCTTCATCAGGCTTTTGAATATTTTAGGTATGGCTTCATCCTTGAAAGAATACACAACTTTCTGTCGCTCTAACAGGGATATTCTTTTACCCACTATTCGAGGTGATCCCTCCTGAGGCGGCCGTTGGTTGGACTGACTGCTCTATTTCTGAGAGTACTGTGACGAAGACTGGTGATGTTCTTCTGCATATATCTTTATCGGCTGCTTTCCTTTGTCGACAGTCGTGACTACTCCTGATTTCTTTTTGAAGACTCTGGTCACCTTAGCCTTTTCATGTGGCTCCATGTGCTTCATTTCTTCTTGAAGACTGTTGGAATTACTGAGTAGCTTCTCAAAGGATTTGATGGTGAGTCCCTTAAGCATGAAAGCTATTGTCCCATGAATGTTCTTGAGTAGAATCTCAATCGCTTGATGTTCATGTAGCTGAGGTTCACATTTCATGCTAAGGTTTTTATACCTCAAAATATAGTCTGCTAAAGTTTCGCTGGGCTTTTGCGTCTCCATCATGAGCTCTCCAAAAGACACATGATGTTGCGCCCTAACAAATCCTTTCACAAATAACTGTTCCAACACAAAAAATATTTTAACTGACCAGTTGGGCAAGTCAGCGAACCAGTCGAAAGCAATTCCTGACAAGCTGCTGATGAATTGCTGGTAGAGTAAAGCTTCATTATTCCTCGTGTTGCCACAACTGGCTCGGAAATGTGCTATGAGCTGTCTAGGATTTCCAGTCCCATCGAATATCTTAAAGTTTGGGGCCACAAAACCCTTGGGGAAAGGTACAACATTGAACTCCTATGGATAAGGTCTACCCTTTAAAATTGATGCACCGACCTTAGATTGGGCTAAGGCATCCCGCACTTTTTCAACCATTTGCTTGAATTCCTTTTCTGGTATGGCACTTGGAGAATCGTTCTTTGGTTGTTCATCTTTTTCTGTTGAAGTAGCTTCTCTTCTTTCATCCGTGATGTGTATGATTTCTGGCTGATTAATCTCTGGAGAAGCCAATCTCGATGCTTGTGATTGCCCCTGAATGGTGGCCATGTCAGTCATAGCTACAGTCATCTCTTCTATTCTTTTCTCTAGTAAACTAACTTGCTCATCCCTTAGGAGGATAACCCTATGCAGCTCATCTACGGCATTCTCTTTGGTGTGAGGTTGAGCCTCGCGCACAAATGTGGTAGCTCTGGTTTCGATCACATGGACATCCATAAAATCTTCCTCCAGGTAATCATTGTAATCAAAATCTTCATTGTCACTATTGACGGAAACTTCGTGCTCTTGAGCTAACTCGGAAATCTCAATCCTGAGTTTCTCAACTTTCTCTTCAATTATTGATTCCTTGGTCGCTTTAAGATCTGGAGGACCTTGATGGATATCCTCTAATTGTTTCTCCATCTAGCTGGCTATTATCGCGACGATGTCAGATATTTCAGACACTGGTTTTACTTTCTATCCTGTAGGCTCACTAAACTGTATTGGTGCAGCGACCTTGGGTACCCATACCCTCTTCTTTTTCGATGATAATGTCTCAGGATGGGGCGTCTTAGTAGAAACATCGGTATGTCAAGAGAACGTATGCTCCCCGTGGTGTAGACGAGCTACAATGTCAGATAATTTCTTTATCTTTGCCTCTGGGATTGCAGGAATGACGGGTAAGATCTTTGGACCCAGTCTCGACTTAACCGGTCGACGACCTGCGGTCCTGGTGGCAGTATGATCAGTGGTAATCACTGCGGTATTAACTTTGTTCCCTAAGCGGAGCCACACATGAATACGAGTAGGTGGCACTCCAGCTGTCTTACGGGATTGTCTGGCGGACTTGTCGCCTTTCAAAATTTCCTTCTTCACGTGAGGGGAAATTGCATCTCCCACTCGTTTAAGTAAGTCGCTAACCGAACATCCTTCTTTGGTAGCAAGCCTTCTGAAAACTGCGCTAACTCGAGTGATAAGAGTGAACTTTTTTTCTCCTCACCGTGTCCATGAAATGATGGTAATGTGGCAGGAATCCTCTGGATACTCTCATATTCAACAGTATCTGTCAGAGGATGGAATCTACTCCCTCCTAGGAGTGGATAAATTTTCGGTAGCACTTTTTCATCTTGATGAGGTTCCTCCTCAACGGGTGTCTCCTTGAGAGCTTGGGCTTTAATGGCCCTCCAAACTCTTCTATGGTGGTTCCTCCTTTGAATTTGGGTCAGTGGCACGGTCCTTGAGCTTGACCCGATTTCAAACACGGGTGGTGGGAAATCCCTCAGTCTGATCTTCAACAATCATCACTTCCTTCTCCTTAGCAGCAGCGGGGACAGCAGGTTTGGTGGGTGTCGTGACGGCAACAGCTTTAGCCTTCTTACAGGCAGGGAAGTGTTGAAGGCAGTTCAAACAGAATTCTGCAGACGGTTCTTGTATTTCCGGAAGAGCGATCTTCATTACCACAAACGGGGCTTTCCCGAGGATCACCTCAAGATCTTCGAATCCGGCTCCAAATTTGATGGAGGAGTAATGTTGCGGGCTTAGTGACTTGTCGACAGGTTGCACAAAAAAATCAGCGTTGTGTAGGCCATTGTAGCAGGCTTTAAAAACAAAAAATTTTAGGGTTAGCTATATGGCCAAAAATCTCGTAATCTTTAGTGCAAGCACTGAAAATAGAGGTTGATCTGTAGACCGGGTGGGTCTTAATTTATGTGTATTTAAACAAAAAATTAAGGGGTGTAAAATTTAATTAATGCAAGAAAGTTTCAAAGTGGGCGCAACACAACAAGATTTGGTTTAATTTGCAGAATAGCAAGTCAAATTTGAAAGGGAGATGTGAAATATTTGAGGACCCAGTGCGGGGCCCAATTAGTGGCAGAAAATGCCCAAGTGGAACTAGTCCACCGACACACTTATTGGGGATCCAACCACATATAAAAAATTAAAGAGTCTTTAATAGCTTTCTGAACCCCTCTGTTCAAAAATGGTTGAACAGCTAGTCCTGAAGTCCAAGGAGTTGATTGTACCTTCCCAAGACAAAAATGGGTAAAGTATGTCAACAGAAGAAGGGTAATTTGGTCCAAGAGGGGCATGGACACATTACCGATGTGTAGAGATAATATTTCCTGATTTGTATGAAGAGAAAAGCTTGTCCCCAGCGGAGTCGCCAGAAGCTGTCGGCGCTTTTTCACGGGATTTTAGGGAGTTGCCCGTAAGAAGCTGTCAGTCGCCGGAATTGAAATCTCATTGCCCGCTTCAAAAGGACGTTGAAGTATGAAATCAAACTCACCCCATATTTTTCATAGTTTAAAATGAAAGAGCACTGTACCTNGTTGGAGTTGTTCTTGGACAAAGGTATGAAAAGATTTTTAAAGTTAGATACTACGCTAGTAAAACTCTTAATGATGCATAAATTAACTATATTGTTACTGAAAAAGAGTCCATTGTGTATGCTTTAGATAAATTCAGATCTTATTTAATCAGAGCTAAATGTGTTGTTCATACTGATCCACTAGTAAAACTCTTAATGATGCACAAATTAATTATACTGTTACTGAAAAAGAGTTACTGGCCTATGCTTTAGATAAATTCAGATCTTATTTAATTAGAGCTAAATGTGTTGTGCATATTAATCACTCTGCTATTAAATATCTGATGCAAAAGAAGGATAGGACTAAATGTGTTGTACACACTGATCACTCTGCTATTAAATATCTGATGCAAAAGAAGGATGAACTAAATGTGTTGTGCACACTGATCACTCTGCTATTAAATATCTGATGTAAAAGAAGGATGCCAAACCAACTTTGTGTTGTGCATACTGATCACTCTGCTATTAAATATCTTATGCAAAAGAAGGATGCTAAACCCTACTAATCACTCTGCTATTAAATATCTGACGCAAAAGAAGGATGTTAAACCAAGGTTGATTAAATGGAAACTTTTGATGCAAGAATTTGATCTTGTGGGTATTGATAGAAAAGTGACATGGACATATTACCGACGTGTGAAGATGATATTTCTTGATTTGTATGAAGAGAAAAACTTGTCCCCAGGGGAGTCGCCAGAAGCTGTCGGCGTTATTTTGGGTTGATTTGTGGGGTTGCCCGTAAGAAGCTGTCGGTCGCTGGAATCGAAATCCCGTTGCCCGCTTCAGAAGGAAATTGAAGTATGAAATCAAACTGACCCCATATTTTTCATTTTTTGAAAAGAAAGAGCAGTGTACCTCAAATCCTGTATCTATCCCGAAGGATAAACACAAGAATTGAGGATGAGGCTCGATCAAATAAACTNCTCGGGTTGGTTTGTGGGGAGTTGCCCGTAAGAAGCTGTCGGTCATTGGAATCGAAATCCCGTCCCTCGCTTGGGAAGGACGTTGAAGTATGAATTCAAACTGACACCATATTTTTCATAATTTAAAATGAAAGAGCATTGTACCTCAAATCCTGTATCTATCCCAAAGGATAAACACAAGACGGCACTGTACCTCAAATCCTGTATCTATCCCAAAGGATAAACACAAGACTTGAGGATGAGGCTGTTTAAATGAAAGAGCGTTGTACCTCAAATCTTGTATCTATCCCAAAGGATAAACACAAGACTTGAGGATGAGGCTCGATAAAAAAAACTAAGGAAAGTATGACGTCTGTTTGGTCTGCGAAACCTTTGTATTTTCCCACAAGTTCCTAGCATTGTACTTCAAATCCTATATCTATCCCGAAGGATAAACACAAGACTTGAGGATGAGGCTCGATCAAATAGTATGACGTCTGTTTGGTCTGCGAAACCTTTGTATTTGCCGACATGTTCCCCAATATAAAGAATTAAATAGGGTTTTTATTAAGCTGGGTTTGGACATGCTTCCTATAAGGGCAAGCCCCTATAGTTAANCCCTAATTAATATAAAGGATTAAATAGGATTTATATTAAGCTGGGTTCAGACATGCTTCCTATAACCAATAGTTAATTACATCTTAAATGACCAAAGTCACTGAAGAAGACTCTCGATAAAAATCAAGAAAAATTATCTTCAAGGAATTTCAAAGNCGTTCTGCGAAACCTTTGTATTTTCCGACAAGTTTCCTTATTTAATATAAAGAATTAAATATGATTTATATTAAGCTGGGTTCAGACATGCTTCCAATAAGGGCAAGCCCTTATAGTTAATTACATCTTAAATGACCAAAGTCACCTAAGAAGACTCTAATAGGAAACATTATCTTCAAGGAGTTTCAAAGGGTAGGACTTTTCAATGAGATCAGACATAGAGGTGTGAAAGAGGNTGACTTCCCAAGCTATCCTAATGTTTTGCTTCAATTTTGAGGAGAAATATTTAGGTATTTCATCCTGCCAATTTTATTAGTTAGGGCTTTGTCTGAAAGGATCACACAAATAGCCTGAAAGATGTGAGGGTTAGGGTCGTGACAAACGACAACCTCAGAATCCTAGGACGAGTTAGGGCTTATATTGTATAGCAGGGCTATGCAAAGGCCTAAAGATAAGGTGAGGATTGAGTTAGGGCTTATATTATATAACAGGGCTATACAAAGGCCTAAAGATAAGGTGAGGATTTATGAGTTAGGGCTTATATTGTATAGCAGGGCTATACAAAGGCCTAAAGATAAGGTGAGGATTTATGTGTTAGGGCTTATATTGTATAGCAGGGCTATGCAAAGGCCTAAAGATAAGGTGAGGATTTACGTTTAGGGCTTATATTGTATAGCAGGGCTATGCAAAGGCCTAAAGATAAGGTGAGGATTTACGTTTTAGGGCTTATATTGTATAGCAGGGCTATACAAAGGCCTAAAGATAAGGTGAGGATTTACGTTGCAATAAAAACAACCTCAAAGTCCTATGGCTTTGTTGCTTAAGTTTAAGGAAGGAAGATTGGTTTAGCTATCAAAGTCCTATGGCTTTGTTGTTTAAGTCTAAGGAAGAAAGATTGGGTTAGCTGGGGAAGAGGTCCTATGGCTTTGTTGTTTAAGTCTAAGGAAGAAAGATTGGTTTAGCTGGGGAAGATAGGGTTCGGCTATGCAAAGGCCTAAAGATAAGGTGAGGATTTACGTTGCATAAGCAAGCAACCTCAAAGGGGCTATACGAAGGCCTAAAGATAAGGTGAGGATTTACGTTGCATAAGCAAGCAACCTCAAAGTGGTTTAAGTCTAAGGAAGGAAGATTGGTTTAGCTGAGGAAGACAGGTTTTGCTGTTGAAGATGAGTTAGGGCTTATATTGTATAGCAGGGCTACACAAAGGCCTAAAGATAAGGTGAGGATTTATGTTGCATAAGCAAGCAACCTTGAAGTCCTATGTATTTATTGTTTAAGTCTAAGGAAGGAAGATTGGTTTAGCTGGGGAAGACAGGTTTTTCTATTGAAGAATTGTTTAAGTCTAAGGAAGGAGGATTGGTTTAGCTGGTGAAGATAGGTTTTGCTGTTGAAGAACCGTGCTGCCCACCATGCTTGCTCTAAGCTCCTGCCGCGACGAGTTTGAGTTATCTAGTGTGTCAAGTTATAACATCAAATCAGGTGGCCCTATGATTGAAGTTCTATAAATTTTATGAGGGAATATTAAAGTTGATTAGAGCGACACCGGTTAGGATCCAACGGTTCCCTCGTTCCGACATCACTATTTTCTATTGGATTCACTTAGTTCAAATGAACTTACTAACTTCAATTGAATGAGTTCCATAATTCATTTAAACTGTGGGAAGCCTCGTTAGCAACCGTAGGTTACCTCCTCCGAGGAATTTCCAATCATCCGATNGTGGTAGTTAAGAGAAATGAAATTGGGAATAGTTGGGATTTTTTGGGATTTTTTGGAATTTTTTTGAGATTTTGAGCCCGAGGGGTATTTTGGTAATTAGGGGGTGTTTTAGGGGTAAAAGACTAAGATGGTTATTTTGGTAAAGTTGAGGTACCAATCATCACCAATAAGCCATGGACCAATGGAAACCCTATTTTGGGTCCTCTATGTAGTGGTTCTAGCCAGACCATAGCCCTATGGCTAGTAGGTTTAGGGGACCATCTACATGAGTATCCCAAAAGATCAAGGGATCTAGGCTAAAAATTTGAGTTCAAGGTTGTGAGTGATTGTGAGTGTAGAGAATGCCTTAGCTCCATACCATCACCCAGGTTCAACCCTATGGTCCAGCAATCCTAAGGGTGACTCATCTTGAGGCTCCCCCACAGTGACCCTACCTACTAAGTGTTTAAAGGTTAGGACCAATATGTGGAACTTCAAGCTAAGTGGAGAAGGGTTTGAATTTCTAATGGTGAGAGATCCATGTCTATTTTTCTAGGAATAGTCAACAGAAAAAGTCTTATGGCTATACCCTAGGCTACTAAAGAGGGAAAACTAAACCTCAACCAAAAATGAGGTCAACAGTACCTTATGAAGAAACTGAGCTGATCATTCAGAAATATCATGATTCTGAATTTGGAGGACATTTTGGGATTGATAAAACTACTTATAAAATTTTACAAGCTGGATTTTATTGGCCTACTATCTTTAGAGATGTTTACAGATACATAAAAACTCGTGATCGATGTCAACGAGTAGGCAATATATTTAGAGGAAATGAAATGCCTCTGAATTTCATGTTAGAAGTTGAGGTCTTTGACGTTTGGGGATTAGATTTTATGGGACCATTTATTCCTTCATTTGGAAACTTATATATGTTAATTATAGTAGACTACGTTTCAAAGTGGATTGAAGCACAAGATTTACCTTGTTGTGACGCTAAAAGTGTTTCAAGATTTTTGAGTGGATTGAAGCACAAGTTTTACCTCGTTGTGACGCTAAAAGTGTTTCAAGATTTTTGATGAAAAATATTTTCACTGCATACGGAATGCCTAGAATGATTATCACTGACGGAGGATCTCATTTTAGAAATAAATACATCAGAGATTGGCAGAAAAATTTAATATTATTCATAGAATCTCTATTGCCTATCATCCTCAAACCAGTGGGTTAGCTGAAGTTTCTAATAGAGAAATTAAACAAATTCTTGAAAAGACTGTAAACCCTAGTAAAATAGATTGGTCCACTAGATTGGATACTGCATTATGGGCTTACAAGACTGCTTATAAAACTCCTATTGGAATGACTTCTACAGACTGATTTTTGGAAAGTCTTGTCACTTACCAGTAGAATTGGAGCATAAAGCATNGTTTGGAAAGACTTATCACTTACCAGTAGAATTGGAGCATAAAGCATATTGAGCAATTAAAGAATTCAATTATAATTTGAAAGATGCTGGTAAGAAGAGATTGCTACAATTAAATGAGTTTGAAGAATTAAGAAATGAGACTTATGATAACGACAGAATTTATAAGGAAAAATTAAAGTTATGGCATGATCGGAAGATTAACCAAAAGAACTTTGAACCAGGACAAGAAGTTTTGCTTTACAATACTAGGCTGAAGTTATTCCCTGGGAAATTGAAGTCTCGTTGGTTAGGACCCTTTACTGTGACTCAAGTTTATACTTACGGAACTGTTGAAATTAAAGATTAGAAGACGAGAAATAGATTTAAAGTAAATGGACACAGATTAAAACTATATTATGGAATAAAAGACCAAATTTTAAAGAGATTTTAATGATCAGTCAATTTGAATGACACCTGAATAGGTAAGGCTGACGACGTTAAACCAAGCGCTTTATGAAAGACAACCCATATTTACCTTTACTTTTATCGTGATTATAGTAGTTTTTATTTGAAATTATCATTAGTATGTGGTAGTATTAAACTCTACTACTTTTATTTACTTTTAAAACATTTTAAAAATTGGATCCATGAAGAAAAATTGAAAAGTATTCGGACCAGAACGAAACTGTGCAAATTTTGCCTTGGGCGCCGACGGCGCCCTCGATGCCACCGACGGATGGTTTTTCTCGAGAGTCCAGAAAAAATTGACACAGAGGCTCGCCGACGGCGCCATCAACC
>JXCR01146330.1:340713-380255 GCA_002079205.1 Phalaenopsis hybrid cultivar
CTCGCCGACGGCGCCATCACCCCCGCCGACGACGAGACCGGCGAATTGGCGGTTACGTGGGTTTAAATGACGGTTTTTTTGCGGTTTTTGGGCTAGAATTGTCTTTTTAAACTCAAAATTTGATTTCTAGTTCATATTTTTCCCTCCAAAAAAGAAGTGAAACTCTACCAATTTCATTCCAATGGCGTCCAATTCCTCTGATAATCCTAGAATGCGAGTTTTCAATCGGCGAAAGTTTATTAGTGCGGAAGCGCAGTGAATCTTCAACAAGTTACTGACGGAGAAAAAATTAATCAAGGAATGAGAATTCGTAAATCGCGGATTGAATAATCCCACAATGGATATTGAAGAAACAATAGTGCGGTGAAGATGAGAAGTGTTGTGCTATACTACCGCCGTCGTGATTGTTCCAGTAGTGAAAGAATTTTATGCAAATTTACATGGAATCAACCAGGGAGTTATTTATGTGTGAGGAAGATGGATTACTTTCACTCCTGCATGGATCAACAAATTATATATGATAGAGAATGTTCATGTCTGCCACTATGTCCCAACAAGAAACCAGATGAATGAAATTTACCAATATTTAACGGACGAAACTAACGACTGGTAAATTATATATGATAGAGAATGTTCATGTCTGCCACTATTCCAATTTCGTCCCAACGAGAAACCAGATGAATGAGATTTACCAATATTTAATGGACGAAGCTGACGACTGGGAAACAAGGGAAAACGGGTATGCTCGTTTTTCTGCAACACTCCTAAATCCTGTTTAAAAACATTGACACTTTTTAATTTCTGCGAAACTGCTACCGACAATGAAGATCGGTAAAGTTTCTAAAGAAAGTGTCATTTTGAATTATTGCATCCAAAGGGGATTGCCGATCGACATTGGATCTATAATTATGAAGTTGGTTTTGGGCCTGATCGTTCATGGATTTGTCGATCAACATTGGATCTATAATTGTGAAGTCGGTTTTGGGCCTGATCGTTCATGGATCAACTATGGGCTTGGACACTTCTCCACAATTTTCTCACTTTGCAGTCAGTTCCAAGTGTCCTATGAAAATTGGGAAAAGATAATGCTACCTTGGAAGCCTTTGGATCCAACTGAAAGATTCCTAATTTTTTAAGATGAAAATGACATGGCAATTATAGTAGACCAAGCATCTTAGAATTCACTGCTAGTTCAACCCTTAGTCCCTAATAAGTCTCTAGTGATCCTGCACCGATCAAGAAATTGGAAAAGGAGGTACAAAATGTCATGAATGCGATTAATAATATCTCTGATTTCTTTTATCATCTAGACTGGAGGATGAAGGAACATTTCGAGCACTCTGAACATTTAGAAGATAGCTTGATACGACTGATGAGGAGGCTGAAATTGATAGAGTGGAGGATGAAAGAACATTTTGAGCACTCTGGACATTTAGAAGATAGCTTGATACGACTGATGAGGAGGATGAAGTTAATAGAAGAGGATTCCATTGAAGAACTTCCATTCTGACCCTTCAACAACCTCTTCGTTCATGTGCAATCAATGGGTGATCTCAAAGGAGAATCATGTACCGAGTATGAAGATTAATAGATTTATATTGCTACTTATCTCTATATATGTATTTCAATTTGAACTTTGTATTTGCTATGCTTTAAAATTATGCTTTTAGATCTCTGTATAGTTGAGACTAAGTATAGTATGTTTTGTTTTCAGCATTTTGAGTGTTGTGGCTTGGATTGCGACGCTAAATTAATGTATTATTGAGAAAATACCAAACTTAGGTGTGTTATGTAACATACATTTTACCCCTTGAAATTTATATATAAATGTGATGTTTTGTGTTGTGAAAGTTTATATGTGCTAAGTACATCATTTAGTCACTTAAAATTATGTTTATAATGATTAAAAAGATGTTGTTAAGACTTCAAATTTATCGAAATCGCAAAAATCTGGAATTTGGACAAAATCAATAGAGCCCGCCGACGGCGCCCTTGACACCGCCGACGGTGGATTTTTTCCAAGACTAAAGTTCAAAATTCCAATAGAGTTTGCTGACGGCGCCATCGACCCCGCTGACAGCGAGATCACGAAAAACACCTTTAACCGCTATTTTGACCAGTCAACCGCCACTATTCATCATCCCCTTCCTCCTAAAAATGCTATTTTTGACCTAGGGCTTGAGAGATCTTGGATTACGAGGCAATTTCAAGGCTTTTTGACACCGGACTTGATCATCTATAGGTAAGAGCTTCACTCCAAGCTAAAAATATTTGATTTTCACCATGGATTTCTTCCACATTGAGGACACCCGAAAAATTTGAGAACGTGAACGAAAAGCATGGATTTCTTCCACATTGAGGAGATTCAAAAAATTTGAGAATGTGAAGAAAATTTGGGAAAAAATTCATGGATCTTAATGTTGAACTCTTTGAATTACCATTGGAAGCCATGATTTACATTTTTTAAGTAATTTTTGGAATTTTTCTATAATTTGATTAGATTAAAATGGCTCTACGTCAAAAGAGAAGAGTTGAGTTCGACGAGTCTCGCTTCGTCAATGCGGTGGATTAAACAAAATTTACTTCCATATTTAAAGGAAAGAAGTGCATATAAGATCGAATTTTTGAAAGTCCGGGAGGAGAAATAGAATGAGTTATTGCCGAGCGGAGGTCGGAAAACTTTTGTTACACCACCAATAAAGCTGATGCAAATG
The DNA here is from genome assembly GCA_002079205.1 of Phalaenopsis hybrid cultivar. Taxonomy (NCBI): domain Eukaryota; kingdom Viridiplantae; phylum Streptophyta; class Magnoliopsida; order Asparagales; family Orchidaceae; genus Phalaenopsis; species Phalaenopsis hybrid cultivar. The sequence continues at coordinate 343,428 of JXCR01146330.1, forward strand.
TTGTGAAAAAGTTCTACGCCAATGTGATTTATTCTGATGACGGATTTCCTGTTGATTTTACTGTCGTCTGCATCAACACTTTTTATGAAGTCTCAGACTCTTATAGTTGTCAATATGATCCTTTAGTACAATGGAAGTCCCCCTTAATGATGTCATCAACTTTCTCATTGATGGGAAAGAAACATGAAAGATAAAGCAGCGAGAACAGGTAAATTTTTCTGCTTCCATGCTGAATGCCACCTCTAAGGCGTGGCACTATTTCATTTTCTCTTCTCTATTACCTACCTATCACCATAGTGAGGTAACTAGAGATAGAGCTATTCAAAATTTATGTATTCAGAATAGTAGAACTATAAATGTGGGATGAATAATTCTTAAGAATATATTAACTACGACAAGGAGTGAGACTAGTGGAGGTCTAGGACATCCTGAACTTATTTATGTAATTTGTAAACTTTCTGGAGTAGAATTTGGAGATGAAGAATGGGTATATCCTATGAAACCTATTAGTAAGGCTAATTGAAAGACTTTTGAACCCATAAGAAATGGAGAACTGAGAGTAGAAGTCAAGAACCTTCTACTAGTAGAGATGTCCCCTCTACAAGTTATGACCTTCCACCTTCTAGTTCTCCTACCCTCTCTGATTTGATGAATGAGTTGACCTTGCAGCGGAAGAGCATAGAATTAATAAGTGAAAGGATTGGAGGTTTAGAACGTCGACACGATTACGATAGTGAGTACCTTCAAAGGCATTCAAATTTTGAGGTGGCTTATTATAAAGCTCAGGCCCGACACTACAGAGGTGAGCCTGATGTCACTTTTCCTGAATGCCTCCGATATACTCAGCATCAACCCAATCCACCCTGCCGATCAAGACGATGAAGATATAGCTTGGGATTTTGATATTGAATGAAATTGATGTAGTTATGTATGTAATTTTATTTCTGTGATCTTTTGTAATATAAATAGATGTTTATGTGTATTTGGACTTTCATTTTTATTATTACATTATACTTGGATGATTTTTAATTTTTGTTATAAAGTAGTGTTATGGTTAAATGTGCATGTGTAGTTCAATAGATATTGAGTAAAATTGTGGATTGCAATATAATTTTTATTCCGCATTTTAATTTTAATTGTTTAGTATTGTGGTTGTGTTAGGAAATGTTGTGCTTATTTAATGTTTCAGTTTTATACTGTGTAGTATTGTGGTTGTGTTAGGAAATATTGTGCTTGTTTAATGTTTTAGTTTTATACTTATTTGTTTTATTTAGTATTGTAATTGTGTTAGGAAATGTTGTGCTTGTTTAATGTTTTAGTTTTATACTTATTTCAAAATTTCATAAAAATTTCTTTAATGATTTATATGTGTAGAAAGCGTCTAATATTATAGACCAGGTGAAGTAAGTGTTAGGAAATATTGTGCTTATTTAATGTTTTAGTTTTATACTTATTTCAAAATTTCATTACCCAGAAATTCCTCTAATGATTTATGTGTGAAAAGATCCTAATATTATAGATCAGGTAAAGTAAAAATTTGAGAAGACATGTAGAAATTTCAGAATGTTGAAAATGCCTACAATACTGAGGTATGATTTATATTTATAGTTTTTCTTTCCACCTGTATTATTTCATATTTAAAAATTTAAGTTCGAAGAGGGAAAAAAAGATTAACCATTAAATGTCCTCTATTTAATTTTTTTCAAAAATTATTTATATGATTTCATGTAGTGAATTTAGTTCAGGTAACTATATTTTTGTAACCATTTAANTGTTTGTTTGGTCTGCGAAACCTTTATATTTGACGACAAGTTCCCCTATTTAATATAAAAAATTAAATAAGGTTCATATTAAGCTGGGTTCGGTCATGCTACCTATAAGGGCAAGCCCTTATAGTTAATTACATCTTAAATGACCAAAGTCACCTAAGAAGACTCTCGATAAANATTCGTTTGGTCTGTGAAACCTTTGTATTTGCCAAAGAATTCTCCTATTTAATATAAAATATTAAATAACATTTATATTAAGCTGGGTTCGGACATGCTTCCTATAAGGGCAAGCCCCGATAGTTAATTACATCTTAAATGACCAAAGTCCCTTAACAAGACTCTCGATAAAAATCAGGAAATACTATCTTCAAGGAATTTCAAAGGGTAGGACTTTCAATGAAATTGGACATAGAGGTGTGAAAGGGGATTGGTTCAAATTTGGAACATTTTATTGTAGAATCCACGAAATCAGACATAGAGGTGTGAAAGGTGATTGGTTCAAATTTGGAACATTACGTTGTAGAATCCAAAGAAATCGGACATGGAGGTGTGCAAGGGGATTGGTTCAAATTTGGAACATTTTATTGTAGAATCCAAAGGAGGAGGAACTAGGGGATGTCATGGATCCAGAGGAGAACCTCGATGACTTCCCAAGCTATCCTAATGCTTAACTAGGGGATGTCATGGATCCTTGAGGAGAACCCCCGTGACTTCCCAAGCTATCTTAATGTTTGGTTTAACTTTAGAGGAGAAAAATTTAAGTGTTTCATCCTACCAATTTTATTAGTTAGGGCTTATATTCATGTGGAACAATCACACAAATAGCCCGGAAGACATGGGAATTTAGGTCATGTCAAATGACAACCTCGGAATCCTAAGACGAGTTAGGGCTTATATTGTATAGCAGGGCTATGCAGGCGTAAAGATGATGTGAGGATTTACGTTGCATAAGCAAGAAACCTCAAAATCCTATGTCTTTTTTGTTTAATTCTAAGGAAGGAAGATTGGTTTAGCTGGGGAAGATAGGTTTTCCTGTTGAAGATGGTCGTGCTGCCCACCATGCTAGCTCTAAGTTCCTCACCGCGACAACTTTGAGTTTTCTAGTGTGTCAAGTTATAGTGTCAAATCAGGTGCCCCTATGGTTGAAGTTCTTTAAATTTTATGAGGGCATATTAAAGTTGATTAAAGCGACACCGGTTAGGATCCTACGGTTCCCTCGTTCCGACACCACTATTTTCTATTGGATTTACTTAGTTCAAATGAATATACTAAACCCAACTTAATGAGTTCCATAATTTCATTTAAACCATGGGAAGCTTCGTCAGCAACCGTAGGTTACCTCCTCCGAGGGATTCCCGATCATCCGATAGAGACATCTTAATTTTGTTTGTGTGATGTTTGTGATTAAATTTTGAGTTGTTTTATATTTTGAATGTTGTGGCGGTGAACCGTGGGAAGCCTCGTTAGCAACCGTAGGTTTCCTCCTCCGAGGGATTCCCGATTATCCAATAGAGACGTCTTAATTTAGTTGAAGTTGTAGTTTTTTGAGGAATTCCCGATCATCCGATAGAGACATCTTAATTTAGTTGAAGTTGTAGTTTTGTGTGATGTGTGTGTCCTTGAGTTGTTTTATATTTTGAATGTTGTGGCGGTGCAAATGTAGTTTTGTGTGATGTTTGTGATTAAATTTTGAGTTGTTTTATATTTTGAATGTTGTGGCTTTTGGTTCTGTGGCTATCCATTTTATCTTGGTTGATTTTTAATTTTGGTTTTGGGTTATGGTTATGGTTAACATGCAAATTTTGTGTGATGTTTGTGATTAAATTTTGAGTTGTTTTATATTTTGAATGTTGTGGAGGTGAGTTTATCTTAGTTGATTTTAGTTTTGGTTTTGGGCTTTGATTTTGGTTAACATGCAAGTTTATGTTGTTTTCATACATGCAAGAATAAAAAAGAAACAACGTAAGCATAAAGAGAAGCATGTAAGGAAAAGACACAAGAAAGACAATACTGTAAACTGTAAAAGCGTACCTGGTGAGTCTTCTCGTTCTACCACCTGAAACTTAAAAATTCATGTGAGGGCATTTATGAAGAGCAGGAAAACTAAAGTTCTGGTGGTTTTCCTAACTCTATGTTGCATTTTGGTGAGTCCTTAAAAGTTTAATTATTCATTGAGCAAACTATATTAAGTTTAATAGACCTTTGAGGTATCCAACAATTTAAGAGGAGGAAGGAGGACCATGCCTCCCTCTCACCAACTGGTGAAATGCCTCGAGTCTATTTAAACTTATTATGTTGCTTAATGGTTCAACCTTTGAATACTTCTAATGCTCAGTGAACATTGATGTCTTAGTTATCCCTAAGGAAGGGGTAATTATCATTTATCATTTAATTTGAAAATTATGTGAGTGAATTTCCTTAAAGGGCAAGTTGGTGTAACCTGAAAACTTAGCCAATTTTTTAATTAGACATAGTGGTGTTTCAAGGATGTTTGATTATGTTATGTTTATTTCTTTAATCCTCATTGAGCCAATTTTGATTTGGCCTAAGCCACCACTATGCCCTCAAGACCTAGGTAAGTGCCTTAATTAGTTTTGAAAAGGTTAAGCTTTAACTGGTCATGATTCATAATTTGAATTTTTATTTGAAAATTAAAATAGGGGTATTAAATTGATTAATTATTAACTTCAAAAGTCATACTTCTAAGTCTAGGATCATTTAACTTTAATAAACTTCCAAATTTTAATAATTTAGAAATTTATTAACTTGGTTAAGAAAGTGAGATTGGTTTCTACCAATTAACCCCTTTTGTTTCAAACATCACATAAATTGATTAAGATAAGAGGTTGCCCATTTTCTACCTTGACTTAAGCTTAAATGTTAATTAAGGCTAAATTTCCAAAATTACACATTTGCCTCTAAGGCTCTAACACTTCATAATTTGTCAAATTCAATTCAAATGACTTTCAAATTTTTATCCTACCTCATTCATGGGTCAATTGAGATATCAGAGGATAAAATGTGATTTTTCAAAATTTAATTTATTTTATATAATTATTTTCATGCAAAAATAGGATTCTTCAAAGAAAATTCCTAACTTGACCAAGGTAAATTCTAATCCCTTGAAATTGTTACTGGAGGTAGTTAAAGAAAATTCCTAACTTGACCAAGGTAAATTATAATCATTTGAAATTTTTACTGGACGTAATTTCTCAAAATTTAATTTATTTTATATAATTATTTTCATGCAAAAACAGGATTTTTCAAAGAAAATTCCTTTCAAAATTTAATTTAATTTATATAATTATTTTCATGCAAAAATAGGATTTTTCAAAGGTGATTTTTAAAAATTTAATTTAATTTATATAATTATTTTAATGCAAAAATAGGATTTTTCAAAGAAAATTCCCTAAATTGCACCAACATAAACTCTAATCCTTTGAAATTTTTACTGGAGGTAGACCTCGACTAGAGAAGCCTTTGGAAATTTCATAATTTTTTGAATTCTCTGTGATTTATCAAAATTATTTTAAATTCATGGTTATTTAACAAAAATAAAATATTTTAAATGATGAAAATTAAGTTTTGTATCTTTTAAAAATCTCTCTAAGGTTAGAGAATCGAGAGGAGCAAACTTCATATTTTTCTTTTTTTTTATTTATTGGAATTATTTTAGTGAAAACTCATTTTTAGCCTTTAAAAATTTTTTTTTAATCTTTGGAATTCAATATCTTTATTTAAAAAATTAGGAAAACTATTCTAATTGTTCCTAAGTAATTAGGAAGCAATTTAAAACATTTCCATGAATTTTTTTATTTTTGTATTTTTTTATAAATTTTTAAGTATTTAAAATAGGCTAAAAATCAAATTTTAATCCTCTGTAGATCCTAGGCAGCTCTGAAACTCCACGCGACGCCTTCCTATTTGACGCCGCCGTCCATGCCAGCAGCCATGCATCCCGCTGTTTATGTAAAGAAGTGTTGTTCTACTTCATCTTGGCCATCCATTTGATACACGCGCAATCGGACGACGCGTGGTCATCGTACCCAATGGCTTAAACCGAGAGCCTTCCACCTTCAAGCCTTATGATCCCTCTCATTTCTCAACAAAATTAAGTGATTTTTTTTTTAAAATGCTCGTTTTAGTGAGACGAACACATCCATACGGTTAATGTGTCATGAAATTAAGCCCAAGTAAATGGAGAATCAACATAGGCTCAAGAGAAGGAGAAGTTTTATACATTTGCTCTGAGAAGGGAGGCTTCAATCAAAGGTGCTCGACACATTTGTTGGGGTCCAAGGAGGCTAGGGATTAAGCTTCTTTTTGTGGTGTAAGGCCTAAGTATGAATTTGACCAAGCTCAATTCCAGGTGTTGGTCTAGAGCTATAGTGGAGGCTTTTTCAGAGGGTATTTTGATGGGGCTTTGTCTTCTCTTGCTGTTGTGAAAGTGTGGGCACAAGCAATTGAAGTTTGGTGGAGTTTTGAGAGATGTCCTATTTCTGCCCTAATTTTTAAATTCAAAATTAGGGTTACACAGGGGGAATCAAGGCAGCGGAGTGATTGGAATGAGCTGTGAAGATCTCAAGGAAGCTCTGTGAGTGATTTGGGAGGCTCTCTTTGAGAAAAATTTTAGCACCTCTCCCATGGCCGTGGAGGTGAGTTTTTATAAAAATAGTCATGGGGTGGCTCTCAGGGCATAAGTTTAGGTGCATTGTGGTGCTTAGATGGAGGGCAGAGGAGCTCTTTGATTTGATTTGGATGAGCTAGCCTCTAGGTTTGATTTGGGTGAGGTTCCATGGGGGTTTCTATCGATTTTGAGCTTTTCCAGCTTTTAGTGCATGGGTCACATTTAGTGCAATAATACCTAATTTTGGTAAGGATATCTTTAGCACATGCATTTTTGGAATAATATCCCTTAATTTGGGGGACCTTTAGTCCATGGCATGATTTCAGTGGTTTCATAGTGTTTGGACTGGTCACTAAGTCAAACTAATTGCTGGGGTGGAGTTAATTTGGTGACTTTAGGGTGCTTAGGTCACATTTAGTGCATGGGTCCAAATAGGTGCAAATGACCAAGTTTTGGATTTGGTCTAGGCTAGCCATGTCAAATGGCCCAATTAATTGTTGCATTTGGTGTCTATGATCATAAGTAACAACTTTAATGAAGGATGGAGGTGGTTTTGAGCTCAATTGAAGCATCAATTTGAGGGAATTTTGAACTTTAATAAACTTGGTCATGTTGGGCTAGGCTTGGGTTTAGCTTCGGTTAGCCTCGGGCTAATTCCAAATTGATTATTGTAAATGGTCAATAGGGACCTCATGAAGAGTTTTCAACATGAATTGGACAAATTGATTGTTGTAAATGGTCAATAGGGACCTCATGAAGAGTTTTCAACATGAATTGGATGTCAGTTTGGACGTTAAGGATATCAATCGGGTGAAATTTGGGGACTTAGCCAATTTGGGGCTAATTTGGGAATTTTGGATTTAGGCCAAAATTAAATGGATTTGAGGCGTCACCAAGGCCAATTTATGGTTGATTTTGATCTTTAGGAATGTTATGAAGATTTTTCAACATTATTTGGGGCCAATTAACTAGGCTATAGGTAGGTCATATGGTCAAAATTAGGGTTTTGACCTAAATCAAAATTGGGCTCAAATCATGGGCCAACTAAATTGGAATTGGTTTAGTTTGGTCATATCAAAAGTGAATTTGAGTTTAGGATTGAAATTAAGGTTAATTGAGATCAAATTGATGGACATTTAAGTTGGATTTGGGGAAATTTGGGTCTTTAAATGCAAATTTGGGGATTTGGATTAAAGATGGTCAAATTGGCCAAATTGGGTCATGTGGTAGTTGAGAGAAATGAAATTGGGAATATTTGAGATTTATTGAGATTTTGTGGGTATTTTTGGAATTTTGGGCTATGAAGGGTATTTTGGTAATTTGGCCATCTTTGGAGATTTTGGGTAATTTTAGATAATTTGGATGTTTTCAAAAGGTTTGAAATGAATTTTGACCAAATTTGGGTATTTTGGATAAACTTGGAAATTTTGGCAAAGTTTGGGTTTTCAAGGGTGTTTAGGTAATTTGGGGTGCTTAGGGGCAAAAGGGTAGGTTGGGTATCTTGGTAGGATTGGAGTGCCAACTACCATCAATAAGCCATGGACCAATGGAAAACCCATTTTGGGTCCTCTATGTAGTGGTCTTAGCTAATCCATAGCCCTAGGGCTAGTAGGTTTAGGCGACCATTTACATGAGTATCCCGACAGATCAAGGGACCTAGGCTAGAAATTTGAGTCAGGGTTGTGAGTGATTGTGGGTGTAGATTTCAGGGTTGTGAGTTATTGTGGGTGTAGATAAGTGTAGTGAGTGCCTCAGCTCCAGAACAACACCATGGTCAACCTTAAGGTTCAGCAGTCCTAAGGGTGACTCACCTTGAGTTTCCCCCATAGTGACCCCACCTACTAATTATTTAGAGGTTGAGACCAACATGTGGAACTTTAAGATGAGTAGAGAAGAGTTTGGAATTTCTAGTGGTGAGGGTGCCTTTTCTAGTTTTCTAAGAACAGTCAAAAGGAAAATCCTATGGCTAGACCTTAGGCTACTAAAAAGGAAAAAACTAAACCTCAACCAAAAATGAGGCCAACAGAGCCCTTTTGATTCGAGTAAATTTTTCAGTTCAAAGGCTCAGAATCGGTACAGTGATGCATTGCAATCACGGAAACTGATTCAGGAGTGGTGTTTTAGGAATCCAGGTGGAGACGTAGAGGATTTGATTGTTCACCAATAGTGGGAATGATTCTGCTATTTCTCTGTAGTGGCGGTTATTTCTATTGTTAAGGATTTCTATGCAAAGCTCGCTGAGGCTGAAGATAATAGTTATGGTTCGAGGAAAGTTGGTACATTTTTCACCGGAGGTAATCAACTTGTTTTATCATCTACCACATGATATGTTATGTTTTTATGCAAATTATAGTCCGATTGAAGCAGAGTTAGACGAGATTTTTTCTTACTTGACTATTGAGAGAGGACTTTGGAAAATCACTAATGAGTGGAGATTCAACTTCCCAACTTCAATGTTATGTGCACCTTTAAAGGCCTGACACTATTTTTTTTCTACCCGTCTGCTACCAACAAATCATCTCATTGAAGTGACCAGAGAGAGAGCGACGTTAAACTATTGTATCCAGGTAGGAAAGCTCATCAAAACAGGAGCTTTGATTTGTCAGACTATCATCAGTTCTGCCACTATCGTTACTACTGCAGGTCTAGGATTTACTTCCTTGATCTTTTCTTTGTATGAGCAGGCTGAAGTTAAATATGACAGTTGGGAGGAAGTGTTGTTACCTCTAAAGCCCATCACTAAGGTGAATGTGAAGACTTATTCTGAGCATTCTATTTTTGGCTGGAAAGGAGAATTTTCGAGGAGTTATAGAATGGAGACGTCTGCTGCTTCTACCTCTGCCGCTTCTTCATCGAGAACATCTACCTAGCATGCTTCTACATCTAAAGGTGAGTCTACTGAGAACCAAGATTAATTATTGTATAGGATGATGCATAATATTAATTTTATCGCTGATAGGGTATAAAATTTAGAGCATTTTGCAGAGCATACTGATAGGTATAATAACAAAAAAAGTGATTATGAAGAGAAGTTTCACTCATCCTTGGAGACCCTCATTAGGGATAACCAAGGAGTGCAATTTCCTCCATATCCTAAATACCCAGATTATGAGCCTGCAAAAGTTTGGGATAGCAGTGATTCAAAGGATGAAGACTAGAACAGAGAGATTTATTTTATGATTGTAATATGATATGAACTATGTAGTCCGGGCTTGCTACATTTGCATCTGTGTGTTGGTTTGAACTATGTGATGTGGTTTGTACTTTTATGTTTAAGTGAGATTTGTGATGTGATGTGTTTTCATGTTTTGGACTTGAGACATGTATGTATGTTTACTTGTTTAGATATTGTGTTGTGTGAGACTTTTATTTTTAATTGTATTGTAATGTTTGTGTTAGTTAGTTGTTTGTTTTAATATCCTAGGGTAGTAACTGTTGTGAGTTTTGTGATTTAGTTAGTATAGAACTTAACTTAATTCTATTTCTTTTGTAAAGTTAAAAATCTTGCCAACTTAAGTCTTAAATTTTAAACTTAGGAAACTGCTACCCTATATTATTCTTTTATCATGTTAGTGTGTTTGTTTTTATGTTGAGAATGTGAAGTCAAGTTTTTGTGTTAGTTTTCTTTTATATTTATACCCACTATTTAGAAGTCTATTGAATCTATACATGTTGAATTTGAATGAAAATATTAGAAAATTTGATCAAAATTAATTTTACTCCTATTTTTAGCTTTATACTTGTATCATTTGGGTATAAAAATTCATGTAAGCATGTTATTCTTATTTTCATTCATGCTTATATATATTTGATGCTAAACTATTTAATCTGATAAAAAATTAAGTTTGGGGGGGATGAAAAATATTTTCAAAAATTTAATTTTATTTATTCTCAAATGTACAAGTGATTTTGATTTGAAAAGAAAAATTGATCATGTATATTAAGTTATATTAGGGAAGTAAATTTTGATTTTAGAGAATTTAGTTGAAATTATGAGTGTTGAAGAAAAACTTTAAGTAAAAAGTTTTTAGTGTAGAAAATGATTAATATAAGTAACTATCTTTAGTAAGAAACATTATATTTTTGAAAAATTTTTAAATTTAGACTTTTATATTTAATACTTAATTTTCTTTTATTAAAAATAGTTTTCAAAGCTATTATTATATTTATAAGTAACAATTTTGTATCAAGACTTTGCTTTAGGAAAGGAAAACTAGAATTCAAAATTATTTAAGGCCTATCCAAATATTTTGATCCTTGCCTAAAAAGAAAAGAAAAGAAAAAGAGAAAAAAAAGAAGAGAAAAAGAAAAAAAAAAGAAAAGAAAAAGAAAAGGAAGAAAATATAAGGGAGAAGAAGCTTGAGGATTAGTGCCTAATCAAAAATTGGTTCTACATTTGATCTTTTTAAAGTATAAGACTTGAGAAAATCTTAAGTTTATAGATATAATATAGTAAGTAAAATTATTCTTAATAAAAATTTTTAAGTGGAGATAATAAAAGAACTAAATTCTAAATTTGGAAGACTTAGAATATTTCTGAATTAGATAAGAGCTTATATTTTCATCTTTCTTAATAGTAAAAATTTCTAAAATTTAAGTTGGTCTCATTTACTGAATATTTTTTCTAATTTAAACTGCTATTTTTCTAAAAATAAATTTTAGTAACTCCTAAAGAAACTCATATACATATCATACATATTTAGTTTTCAAAGATTGAAGTGCCGCTTAAGAACAAGTAACATTTTAAGTTTGGGGGATTTTGATACGCCTAAAATATATAGTATTTATAGACACGTTTTTATAGCTATTTTGGAGATATTGCGCTATAATTGAAGGTATTTTTGTGTTTTTTTTTCTCAGGTACAGATAAAAAGGTGAAAAGTGTTTAAAGTGGTGAAAAAGGATCAAATTTGGAGCAAATAGGTGAAAAATGTGCAAAAGTGTTTTGGCGTCTAAGTGCCAGATCCAACGCTTAAGTGCCGGGTAAACAGAGAAGGCTGCGCCTAAGCTCCAGAGGCCCTACGCTTAAGAGCCAGTGAAGTTATTGGATGAGTAAATTCAGTTTTTGCAAATTTTGAAGAGATTGTTGAGGTACCAATTGTCTTAATAGGTAGTTACAACCACCATGGACGAAAATTATTGCGAAAGGATGCATCTCTTAGGAAAATACATCGAATCAAGACACATTTTGAAGAGATAACAAGACACCTTTTTGAGAATTATAAAAGAAAGAAGATTGAGACTTGGAAAGAGGTCCTGAAAGTACTAAAAAAGTTTTGAAAGTTCAAAAATTGGTGAGTTAGTTGGAGAGATTTTCAGGCACCACATATTTATCCTTTTTTTATTTTTAGTTTTATATTGAGAGTGTTTTTAAGGAGAAGAGATTCAAAGGAACTTCAAGAGTTTGGTGGAGGACTTCAGATAGGTTTTTATATTTTGTTTTAGACTACTTTTGGTTTTAATTGAGACTTGTTGTTGGTTTGACAATAATTTCTACTTTTAAACTAAAGTGTGGTTTTGTTTTGTCCATGGATTCTGAGTAGTTTTCTTTATCTTTATTCTTAAAATGATAAGTAATTAAGTGTTGGATGGAAGTGCTTGAGAGTATTGATATTTAATGTTGGAAGAATTTATAATGATTTAAATTCATATACTTCATTTACTTCTTGATTTGGTCAATCCAGTTGTTAAAATTTGTTATGAGAACATGTAAGAACCGAGATGGTATTGTCTTAGTCAACAATTATAAAGAGAATCACATGAGGTTGTATGAATGAGAATGTAGTTCATATGATTGAGTAAAAAAATAAGAAAATATTCATTGAAGGGTGTAGAGTTAGAGGACTTTAAAGTGAGAATGTAGTTCATATGATTTAGTGCTTTTCTTCTACAAAAACTCAAGTCATCTTTTTAAGTTTGTACTGTTTTTGTCAAAATCTTAAAATTACCAAAAATATTTAAACTTTACTTACTGTGAAAATGTCTTTAATTTAAATAATTATCTTCTTAAAAATAGAATGTTTTCAAAAAGTGCATATTGCATATCTTCCCTGTGGGTTTGATATTCAGGTCTTAATCAAAAAGTCTATATTACTTGATAACGATGTATACTTGTGTAATATCCCAATATAATTTAAAAGTTAAATTATTATTTTTCTTCAGGATCAAGTTTTTGGTTTTGTTGCAAAATAAGGAAATATAAGTGAAAAATATAATCAGAATTATTGCTATACTGTTGCATGTAAGTAGTTTCGGGATCAACATGGTGTCTCAACAAAGGCATCGGCGTGTCGGAGAGAGGCATTCTCCATGCGGTGCGGACCAAGTACATTATCAGGTGACTTCCTTATCTTCTCCTTCTTTGGGGCACTCTTACAAGAAACAATTGGCGATATCCCCGGACTCAGACGTTACTTGGTCGGTTGACATCATGTAGACCTTAGAGCAATAGTGGTAACAAAATCAGTTGTGACAATGGTAGTATCAACTTGACTTCCCAGGCAGAATTTGATGAGAATACGAGCTGGCAAAACTTTAGTTGATCTTTGAGATTTTCAAGCAGCTCTGACATCTTTCAAAATTTCATCCCTCATTTCAGGGGACACCGTGCATCCTACTCGCTTAAGTAGTTCAACAACTGAACATCCTTCTTTAACGACCAACCTCTGGAACACTGTACGAACCTTGGTTATATAAGTGGGTTTCGGCTTCTCCTATCACAATCATGAAATAACGGTAAGGTAGAATCAATCTTGTGAACACTTTCATACCCAACCATTAATGGGTGGAACCTACTCCCTCGCTGAAGCGAAGAGACCTCAAGTAATCCAAGTTCCTCCTGGCGAGGAATCTCATCAACAGATACTTTTTCAGGAATTTTGGCCTTAGTAGCCTTTCAAATCCTTTGACTGTGATTTCTTCTTTGAGACTGGGTTAATTGTACAGAATTCTAACTTGATCCAATTTTAAATACCGATGGCAGGGTGATAAATACTCTAGTTGTATCTTCAACACTCATAATCTCATTTCCTTTAGCAGAGGAGGAAATAATAGACTTAATGGGTGCTGGAGTAGCAATGATTTTCACATCTTGCAAGAAGGAAAATATTGAGGACAATTCAGGTTAAATTCTATAGATGGCTTCTGTATTTATGGAGTGGCAAACTCATTATGACAAATGGGGCTTTTTCAAGAACGACTTCAAGCTCATCAAATCCAGTTCCAAACTTGATGGTGGTGAAATTGCGAGCTTCGCGACTAGTTGGCAGATTGCAGGAGAAAGTGAGAGTCGGGAACGCTACTTCAACAGCTTCAAAAAAAAGCTTTGGGGTTAGTTTGTTGGAAAATACCTTGTAATTCTATTGCGAGCACTAAAATTAACAAAGGCTGTTCGATAGACTGGGCAAGTCCTTATTTAATTTTCAATTGTGAAGATTTTAGTATTTAGTAAAAAAAATTGAAAGTAGGTGTATTTAATTAATTAAATAAGTAATGTTAAAGAGAAAACACAACACAACAAAATTTGATTTAATTTGCAAAGTAGCAAACCAAACCTAAAAGGACACAAAGAGAAAAGTAAATTTTAGGACTCACTGCAGGACCGACTTTACAATGCACAATGCCCAGGTTGAACTAGTCCACCGACACACCTATTGGTGGTTCGACCCTACACAAAGACAAAAATCCTAATGAACTTCTGAACCTCTCTGTTCAAAGGTGATTGAACAGACGGTCCTAAAGTCTAAAAGAGTTGACCATACTTTCCTAAGAAAAAAATGGATGAAGTATGTCAATGGAAGAAGGGTAATCTGGTCAATATGGGATATGGACACATTGCCAATGTATGTAGACAAGATTCCCTCATTTAAAAGGAGAGAGAAACTATTCCCCAGTGGAGTCACTAGAAGCTGTCGGTCACCAAATTGGAAATCGTCGGTCGCCAAAATGGATATTCTGATGCCTAATTTAATTTAGTTTTTATATATATAAATTGGGAATAGTATTTTAAATTTTAAAAATACGAGACTGAATTGATCTCATATCCTCAATAATTTAACTAAACGAGCCTAATACCACAAGAAATGCATCTATCCCGAAGGGTAGACACACTACTTACTGGTAAAGCTCAATTAAATAAACTAAAGAATTTATGACTTCCATTTAAGTCCGCAAAAAACTATTTTTATGTTGATCAACAAGTTTCCCTATTTAATATGAATAATTAAATAAAGTTTATGTTAAGCTGGATAGGACTTTTCAAAAGATTGGACAAAGAGGAGTGAAATGGAATGGCTCAAATTTGAAACTTTTTATTTTGAAATCCACTGGAAGAAGAAATATGAGATGTCACAAATCCCAAGCTATCCTATGGTTTGGCTTCAGTTTCAGAGAAAATTATTTAAATGTTTCATCCTGCCAACTTTATTAATTATGGCTTACATTTATGCGAGATGGTCGCACAAATAGCCTTGAAGATGTGAGAGTTTAGATCGTGATGAACGACAACCTCGAAATCATAAAACGAGTTAGGGCTTAAATTGTACAGCAGGGCTATACAAAGGCCTAAAGAAAAAGTTGAGAATTTATGATGTACTAGGCGGACAACCTTGAAATCCTATGGCTTGTTGTTTAATTTCAAGGAAGAATGTGCTATCATAGATTCTCATGTTGTTGAAGATCCTCGTGCGGTTGCAGATTGTTGTTGTAGAAAGCTACCTACAAAGTTAGCTCCAGGTCCTTGATGGTGTACCAGTCCTAAAGTCTAAATTTTAAATTTATAAATGGCACGTTGAAGTTCAAACATTATGGGGGTGTCAAAGTTGATTGGAGCGACACCAGTTATGATCCCATGGTTCCCTTGTTCCAGTATCACTATGTTCATTTGAACCTACTTAGCTTAAACGAGTTATGAAACCCATTTAAACCGACAAGATCTCATTAGCAACCATGGGTTACCTCCTTCAACTATCTCCCGTAAATTCAAAATGATGTTTTATGTTTAGTGACATTTCAAAGGATTAATGGTTACCTTTGAAACAATTAATTTTAGATGTTTAAAATTTTTGATTAATTTTTGAAAAATGGTTTTTGATTTTGCAAATATAGTACTGTGCACAACTAAACAGTTATAATATTTTGTAAGAGTAAATTACAGAAAATAAAATGATATAAATTAAATAACACTATAAAAGTGTAACTGTCATCTTCTCGACATTCCAACTGAAATATTAGCTTTTGCAACATGTATATATTTTTTTAGGTAATTAAATAAATTGCAAGAGTAGATGTATGTGTATCTAACAGAGTCCCAACTATGACTTATTGAGTCCTGAAAGTTCTTAGTGGATGATTTTAGAACAAAATATAGCAAGTTCAATTTGTCCTTCAAAATGTCCAAGAGATTCCAAAATGTTCTAAAAATAACCCTGAACTACTTTAAAAATCTCTTGAAACACTTTGAGACCATTTTCAACTTATTATATTGTTCCATTAATCATCTAAAATCAAGTTAAAAAGGTTATCCTGCTACTCGGTGAACTTTGACATTTTAATCATATCAAGAGCAGTGAGTCAACATGATTTTTACACACAATGTGGAATTAATTTTATTAAAATTTTTAAATATTTAATTTAAATAAATTAATATAAGTTTTATACATTTAATTAACAATAGAAATATACAAAAGTATTCAAACTATCATGATATTTCTCCTAAGAACCTCTGACCATAGGAAACCGACTAAGCTTTATCTATAATTTTCTAAGTGATATTTTAATTTATATAATTAATTTAAGCCAAAATAGCCATTCAAGCTTGAAATTAGGGTTAGAAGCACAGAGATGCTCTCCGACCTTCCAAAAATCAGAGAAGATCTCCTCTATCATGAGAAACATACTCTAAAAATTTAAGCCTTGATGACCAAAATTAAATCATAATGAATTAAAATACCATAGAGAGTATTTAATTAATTAAAATTCAAAGATTCAACAAATAATTTTTATTTTTGCTCCAAATTATTCTCCTCTATTCACTAAGCAAGAATGTACTTTTATTTTATTTTTATGAATTTTTTATGCAAAGTTGTTAATTTTCAAAGATCTGGCATTTAAGGATATCAGGAAAATCTAGATTTTCCTACTTATCAATCTAAACCTGCAGCGGCTTTAAATGACCACAAGGTGCTCCGCTATTCGATGTCTCCTTTTGATTCAGCTGCCACATGTCCCACCTCATCGATCCATCTGCTTGTCCAATGCGATCTAAGAAGTTCAAATGATACACGCGGGATTGGACGACATCTGTTCATCGTCTCCAGCTGACCTAAACCCATAAGTCTCCACACTAAAACCTCATGATATTGAGCTAGACTCAACCAAATCACTTTGGTTTTGTTCCTACCCCTTCATCTACTCAAAACGGACACATCCATATAGTTTATACAGTGTGAAATATAGTCCATACGCATGGAGAATCAATTTAACCTAAGTTTGAGGAGAGAGTTCAATACCTTTGTCTGAGAGATGAAGCCTCAATCACATGGTTGGAGAAGCTTCAGAGGAGTCCAAAAAATATTCAGATGAGCTTGTGGGTTGTGGTGAAATGTCTAGATATGAATTTGATCAAAGTCGATTTCAGGTGTAAGTCTAGAGCTAGCTTGGAGGCTCTCTGTGATGGGGCTTTTGTGGGGGATCAACTCCTCTCACTCTGAGGATGGTGTGTGCACAATTAATTGAACTTTTATGGTCTATGGAGATTTAGTGAAATATATCCTTATTTTCGAGCAAATTTTAGCAATGAAATTTGTCATGAGTGGTGTCTATGGATGACTGAGAGTAGGGAGATTGCACTTAGTAATATTTGAAGAAGCTCTGGTGAGATTTTGGCAGATTTTCCCCAAGGTTTTAAGCACTCTCCCCTTTAGCTATAGAGAGCTCAATTTATAGCCATGGCTGTCTGGTGGAGCTCAGGGCTTGTCAGCTTGTGCAAAAACTTGTTGAGGTGGAGGGAAGAAAAGCTCCACTAGACAATATGACTCAACCAACTCAAGGAAGTATAATTTTAGGTTATGGTCACTTTGGGCTCTCTTGAAATGGTTATTTATGGTGGCTAAGGTTGTGGCTAGCCAGGGTTAACTCACTTCTAGCTCACGGAGGCGAGGGGGTGGCTAATAATGGTTAACTTCTAATGACAAGTGAAGATGGCCTAGATATTCAAGTTTAGGCAAAAAATTTGGTGAAATCACTTAAATCAAGGGACCATTGGTAGGGTGGGCTAGGTGGGTCTAGCCTAGTCTCTAGAGTTCAAATAGTGGTTGTAATGGCTTTGGTTTGATCAATTTGGCTTAGCCAACTTTGGTGCATGGGCTCAATTTTGGGCATTTGGCTTAGAGTTGGGTTTAGGTTTAACTAGCCATGATATTGAACCCAATTTATTGATCAAGATAATGTAGATAATTTTGTAAGGAGTTTATAAAAGATTTGGAGTGATTTTAAATTAATTTGGAAGTTCAATTTAGTGAAATTTAGACATTTGGTCAATTTTGCGGATGTTGGGTTAGACTTGGGTTTGAGTTGGGCTAGATACTAGCTAAGGCCCAATTGGTGGTTTAATTTGATGTGGGTGATTGAAATGAGACGTTTTAGATAATTATTGAGTGGAAATTTTGGGGTTATGGAGTTCCATTTGGTGGAATTTGAGGACATGGCTAATTTGGGGCAAAATTGGGGATTTTGCTCCAAGTCAAATTTGAATGAAATTGAGGCTTGACCATGGCCAATTGAAGGTTCCATTTGATATGGGGAAATGTTTTAAAGAGTTTAAGATGCAAAATTTGGGCAATTGGATAGATTTGGGGGTTCAATTTAGAGAGATTTTGATTTTGAATCAAATTGGGGCTTTTTAATTTTGGTTGAAATTAAATTCAAATGTGGGTCAATTGAGCTTGTATTTAGTTTCCAAGCTTGAACATGATGAATTTGAGTTTAGAGTTGAAATTGGGGAAGATTGGGATCAAATTGGTGAACATTGGGGTTGAATTGAAGTAATTGGGCCTTCGAAGGGAATTTGGTGCTTTTGGTCAAAATACCTCATATTGGTAAAATTGAACTCAATGAAGTGGTTCAAATTGATTTTGGGGAAATTTAAAATGATTTTGAAGGTTTTGAGACAATTTGGGTCACCAAAGGTAATTTAGTAATTTGGGTTGATTTGGGGTAAAAGGCTAAGCTAATTATTTTACTAAATTTAGGGTGTCAATCACCCTACTTGAGCCATGGACCAATAGAATTCCCTAGTTTGGGTCATCCATGTATTGTTCCTAGCTAAACCCTAACCTAAGGCTAGGAGCCTAGAGGACCATCTACATGAGTCTCCCTAGGAATTAGAGGGTCAAAGTTAAGTAGGTTTGGGTTTAAAGTTGTGAGTGGAAGGGTAATGTGAAAGTGTGTGTGTGAGACCAGCCAAGACCACTCAACCAAAGGGTTAATTCTAAGGCCAAGTTAACCTCTGGGGACTCCCCTTGAACTCCCCCATATTGGCCTGTCGGCGTTATTTCGGGTTGGTTTGTGGGGTTACCCGTAAGAAGCTGTCGGTCATTGAAATTGAAATCCCGTCGCCCGCTTCGGAAGCACGTTGAAGTATGAAATCAAACTGACCCCATATTTTTCATAGTTTAAAATGAAAGAGCACTGTCCTCAAATCTTGTATCTATCCCGAAGGATAAACACAAGAATTGAGGATGAGGCTCGATCATCTGTATCTATCCCGAAGGATAAACACAAGAATTGAGGATGAGGCTCATTCAAATAAACTAACAAGAATAAACACAAGACTTGAGGATGATGCTCGATCAAATAAATTAAGAAATGTATGACGTTCGTTTGGTCTGCGAAACCTTTGTATTTGTCGACAAGGTCCCATATTTTATATAAATGATTAAATAGGCTTTATATTAAGCTGGGTTCGGACATGCTTCCTATAAGGGCAAGCCCCTATAGTTAATTACNTTAAACTCTTGATGAATTTGAACATTTTGATTATTTTGGTTTGTTATTTCTATAATTTTTTTGGATTTTTCAAGATTTTTAATTTTTTTAGTTTTTCTGATTTTTCTAATAGTTTTTTCTAATTCAGAATCGTAGGGCACTAGTCCTTCAGAACCTGAACTACGCATACACTAACATAAAATAAAATAAAATAAAATTAAACATATAAAATAAAATACAATATTTATAGTTTAAATAAGGCTATCTAAAAATAGAAATTTACTTAGTTTTACTCCCCGACAACGACACCAAAAACTTGGTCCCTGGATACTTAATGCTTATGCACAGTATAACAATAGTTTTGATGATTTTTTTCACTTATATTTCCTTATTTTGCAAACAAAACAAAAACTTGATTCTAAAGAAAAATAATAATTTAACTTTTTAATTTATATATATTTAAATTGGGATAATACACAAGTGTACGTATCATTTTCAAGTAATATAGAATTTTTTGATTAAAACATGAATATCCAACCCACATGAAAGATTATGCAATATGCACTTTTTAGAAAGTTTTTCTATTTTTTAAAAAGATAATTGCTTAAACTAAAAAGGATTTTTGTAGGAATTTAAAATTAAAATATTTTTGGTATTTTTGATATTTTAACGAAACAGTAGATAATTACTTAAACTAAAAATAATTTTTGTAGGAATTTAAAATTTAAATATTTTTGGTATTTTTGATATTTTAACGAAACAGTAGAAGATAACTAAAGTGTTTGTAAAAGAAAAGTATTTAATATAAAAATATCTTTCTTCTTATCATGAATCAGTAATAAGTATAGGAATTATGTTGTGGAAGTATGCAAATTTTGTTGTGCCAAATAAGAGAAATAATATTCTTTACCCTTACTAGAGATGCTATAAAGAACATTGGCTAATTTAAAGTTTGAATTTTTGAAGATCGGCTAGGCAGAGAAGATACGAGTTGTCACTCTAGAGTTCCCTTAATTCCCTCCACCTGGGGGCTAACATCTCGAGCCTAGGCAGGGAAGATACCAGCTCTCACTCTAGAGTTCCCTCGATTCCCTCCACCCGGGGGCTAGCATCGCTAGGCAGGGAAGATACTAGCTCTCACTCTAGAGTTCCCTCGATTCTCTCCACCTCAAGGCTAATAGGTAGGGAAGATACCATCTCTCACTCTAGAGTTCCATTAATTCCCTCCACCTGGGGGCTAACATCTCGTATCATAACCTATTTACCCTTACTAGAGATGCTATAAAGAATATTGGCTAATTTAAAGTTTGAATAGTTCTGAAGACCGGCTAGGCAGAGATGTTATAAAGAACATTGACTAATTTAAAGTTTGAATAGTTCTGAAGACCGGCTAGGCAGGGAATAGCTCTCACTTTAGAGTTCCCTCGATTCCCTCAACCTGGGGGCTAACATTTCGTATCAAAACCTAAAATAATAAACCAAGTTGGGGGCTTTAACCCTCCCTTGATTCCCTCCACCTGGGGGCTAACATCTTGTATCAAAACCTAAAACAATAAACCAAACCTTGATTCACTCCACCTGAGGGCTAACATTCTTGTATCAGAACCTAAAACAATAAACCAAGTTAAGGGCTTTAACCTGTCACTTTAAAGTCCTCTAACTCTACACCCACCAATGAATATTTCTTTATTTATTTGCACTCAATCATATGAACTAGATTCTCATTCATAAAACCTCATGTGATTCTTTCCAATTGTTGACTGAGACAATACCAGCCTGGTTCTTACATGTTCTCTAATAAATTTCAACATCTGGATTGTCCAAATTAAGAAGTAAATGAAGTGCATGGATTTAAATCATCACAAATTCTTCCAACATTAAAGATCAAACTCTCCACAACTTCCATCCAAAACTTAATTTCTTATCATTTTAAGAAGAAAGATAAAGAAAACTACTCAGAATCCATGGAGAAACAAAACCATTCTCATTTTAAGAAGAAAGATAAAGAAAACTACTCAGAATTCATGGAGAAAACAAAACTACACTAAAAAATCATTGTTAAACCAACAACAAGTCTCAATTAAAACCAAAAGTAGTCTATAACAAAAAGATAAAAAACTTATCTCAAGTTCTCCACAAAAGTCTTGAAGTTCCTTTGAATCTCGTCTCTTTTACAATCACTCAAAACAAAAAAATAAAAAGGATAAAGTAAATAAAAAGTGGTTCCTGAAAATCTCTCCTAACTAAATCCTTAGAGAAGAACTTTCAAAACTTGCCTATATTTTTAGGACACTTTTCTAAGTCCTCTCTTTTTCTTTTATAGTTTTCCAGGAGGTGTCTTGGGATCTCTTCAAAATGTGTCTTGATTTGATGTATTTTCCCAAGAGATGCATCCTTTCATGATATTTTTTTTGTCCATGGTGGTTACATCCACCTATTAAGCCAATGAGTGCCTCAAAAACCTCTTCGAAATTCATGAAAACTGATTTTACTCGTCTAGTAACTGCCACTGCGCTTAAGTGCAGGGTCTCGATGCTTAGGTGCAACCTTCTCTATTTAAACGACACTTAAGCACCGGATTTGGCGCTTAGGCGCCAAAACTCTTATGCACAATTTATCACCTTTTTGCTCCAAATTTGATCCTTTTTCACTCCTTTAAGCATTTTTTTCATTATTACTTGTATTTGCAAGAAAAACACAAAAATATCTTCCACTAAAGTGCAATATCTCAAAAATAGGTATAAAAATGTATCTAAAAATACTATATATTTTAGGTGTATCACTAACTTATGATATTACTATTAAAAATAACTTTCTCCTTAGAGCTTCTCTTATATGGATGATTACTGATTTCTTGACTTATGGGATGCTATATTATTCGAGCACAATAAAGACAGTTGCTTATCCTTACAGCGTGGATATGTCCAAAGCATTCATTATGAAGCATGAAATAAAAAATTCTTAGTTTGATTGTCATTGAAGGTTGTCAGCCCACAATTACCTATTATGGAAGAATAGAGATAAATTTTTCAAAAATAGAGTTACAAGGTCAAGTCCACCCTCAAGGTTAACTATAAGTGATTTATTCTAGATGATTAGGATGTACCAAAGATTACTGAGAGACCGAAACTAGCTCCGAGTCGGATTATTTATTAGGATTTTTACATACTGGAGGGCCAATTTAATTAGAAATAATCTCAATTTTATGCATATTGACAAGAATATTTTTGATAATATATTCAGTTGTGTTTTGAATATTAAGAGGAAAATTATAGGCAACATTCATGCAAGATTAAACCTAAAAGAGTATTATAAGAGGAGGGTACTAAAACTATAAGATACAAATAAATGTGACAAATAAAACCCAAAGCAACACACTGTCTTACATTGTATCAACAAACAGTAATCTTTGAGTGGTTGCATTCCTTAAAGTTTCCTAATGGTTGTGTGATACAAAAAAAAGATGTGTTGTTTTAAGTACATATTTAATGCTTATTTTTTATGATATTACATTTTAAAGAAGGATATTTTAATGTTTTTATTGCAGGTATATCAATTTTAGGCATTTGGAGCAAAAGTAACAAAAAGGACAAAATTTGGATCAAAAACACGAATTTTGTGATCATGGCACCTTAAGAGCCAGAATTGGCACCTAAAGCGTCACTTTACAGAGAGATGGCACCTGATGCGCCATAATTGGCGCCTGAAGTAACATTTTATAGAGAGTTAGTGCCTGAAGCACCAAAACCCAAAACAACGTGGTCTTAAGCTACTTGATGCCTGAAGCACCAGAACAGTGCCTGAGGTGCCAGAGATGACTTTTTATGAATTAAGAAAGTTTGGAACAAATTTTACACAAATTTTGAAGGGAACACTTGTTCTAAACTCCCATGGAGTGATTTAATGCATCTAAACAATTTGGAAGCTTCTTTTACGAAGGGATTTGTCTCTTGGATCAATAAACGTATCTTTTGGAATTCAAAAGGCTTGATTTTTTAATAGAATTTTGGAGGAAATTTTGAATTTTTTTTAGGGAGGTAGCCTCTAATACAATAGAGGGAAGTCTAAGGCTTGGTGGTGGCATGAAGGGAGGTTTGAAAGAAAGGCAATTGAGGCGTGAAGGGTGGTTTGAAAGAGAGAAGATTGAGGCATAAGAGAGAGAAAAGTAAAGGGCTTGGAGATTTACTTCTAGGGTTGTAAGAAGAGATGGAAGGTGAGATATTTCTTCTTCATTACACTTCTAAGAGAGAGTTTAGAGTGCTTGTAAGGAGAGAAAGTTCTTGAAGAGAACTTCTAGGGATTTTCTTAAGAAGGATTATGAGATAAGTTATGTCTTTATTTCTTTATTTTTATAAACTTGTTCTTACAGGTCAAATCTATGTTTTTTGTTTCTTTCTCATGAATTCTGAGTAGTCTTCTTTATCCTTCTCCTTACAATGAGATTTGGTTTTGTGAAGTATTGATTTTATTTTATACAATTTTAAATGTCAAAAATTTGTGAAGATTTGAACTCTATTATAAGTTACTTTTCAAACTAGCCAATTGAAATGTTAAAATGTGTGGAGAGACATATGATCCAAAAGAGCTATTATTTCTACAACATAGAGAGAATCACATTCAATTCCATGAGAGAGGATGTCATCCATGGGGTTGAATGCAAAAAAATAGAGAAATATACTTTGTTGGATGCAGAATTGGAGATTTTAAAGTGATCTATTGAAATCCCTAATTTAGTTCAGTTGCTTAGAAACTATTGCGAGATTGTTAGCCTTAGGTGAGGGAGTAGTGAAAGCTCTGGAGTAGCAGCTAGTATCCTCCCAGCCTAACCACAGAATTAGGGACCAAACTCTGGATTAGTCATTGTTCTTTATACACTTGAAAGAGGGTAAATAATAGGATTGGTCCAATTTGGCACAAAACAATTTTTATTTTTTTTAATTAATTTTAATTTTTTCATAATCCATATACTCATTTTAAAGGGGAAGGATGCTTTCTTAAATTTGAGCGCTTCATCATAAAAAACTTTGTTTAAATTTCATAAGTTTGCTTTTGAAAGTTTAGCAATTAGTTTCATTAAACTAGTTTCTTTTATCTGCATTATTTTTAGCATACATATAATTATTTTGGATTAAAATTTTGTACTTCAGTTTTGTAGTTTGAATTGTGTTTTACATTATAGTCATAAGAATTTACCTATAAGGATTTCCAACTTCCCAATGAGATTGATATCTAGGACTACATTAGATTTCTTTATTAATTAAGTGATACATATACTTTCGTTATTATTAGGGGATTTTATAGTTTAAAGATTCTAAAAGATAAAATTATTTTTATTTAAGTTATTTTTATTGGGTTTACATTGCATATTTATTATTATAAATGTGGTGTGTATTTTGTAATATTGAAAAGTATTTGCAAAAATAACACACAAAAATCCATTGCATCAAGCTTTTGGCGTCGTTGCCGGGGAAGTAACGAAAAGATATAGTAAATTACTTTATAGTTTAAAACATTTTATTAGAGAAAAAAAACTTTTTGTACTTTAATTTAAATATTTTCATATTTTAGTGTGTTGCTTATTTTACTTGCTTATTTGGTTTGTTAATTTGTAATTTAAGATCTAAAGATTTAGTACCTTACAATTCGAAGTTAGAAAGAACTATTATAAAAATTTAAAAACAAAAAAAGAGATAGATAATTTTAGCAAAATGGCTTGCAACTCAAGTAATGTTGTAAATGAAAATGAAGATCATTAGAGACCTCTAAGAGATTATGTTAATCCCACAGCAAATGAATTTTTTTTGAGTATACATAACCATATTGTAGCTACCAATTCATTTAACCTTATACCTACTATTATCCAAATGGTACAAAATAATTAGTTTGAAGGAACAATAACTGAAGATCCTAATCAACACTTTGCTAGTTTTTTAGAATTGTGTGCTACATTTAAATATGATGGAGTGTCGAATGATACCATCATACTTATACCTTTTTATTTTTCACTATGGGATAAAGCTAAGATGTGGTTAAACTCATTAGTACCTATATCTATCAGAACTTCGGGAGACTTGTCACAAATATTTTTATCTAAATATTTCCCACCTTTATAAACTGCTAAACCTAGAAATAATATTACATCTTTTTGTCAGTTTGAAGGTGATTCAATTTATGAAGCCTGAGAAAGATTTAATGATCTCCTTAGGAAGTTTCCACACCATGCATTGCCAGATTGGTTAATAATTCAAAGTTCTTACAATGGATTGGTTGGATCTCTTAGATCAATAATTGATGTTGCTGCTAGTGGATCATTAATGTCAAAATCATTCGATGAAGCATATTATTTAATTGAACAGATGGCTACTAATAATTTTCATTGACCCTCTGAAAAGGTAAATCCAAAAAGAGTAGCTACTA
Organism: Phalaenopsis hybrid cultivar; assembly: GCA_002079205.1. Lineage (NCBI taxonomy): Eukaryota > Viridiplantae > Streptophyta > Magnoliopsida > Asparagales > Orchidaceae > Phalaenopsis > Phalaenopsis hybrid cultivar. The sequence continues at coordinate 369,225 of JXCR01146330.1, forward strand.
TTCATTATTCTAATGCACTATTTATGTTGACTGCCTGAATTGTTGATCATAAAAGATAGATCAATATGGAAAGATTTATTCTCATACACCACCTGTGCTTGAGGAAAACTCATTGGGACAAATGATAGAATCTCAATCTTCTTATGACACCTTAAATGCAATCAATAATTATTCTAATAATCATTATGTCAATTGTTATAATCCTAGATAAAAGAATCATCCAAATTTTGGTTGGAGTATTAATAACTCTAATGCTGCTAATCCACAATGACGAAACAATGCTATAAACCCAATAAGAAACTCCAAAAATCAAGGAAATCCAACTTATAAAACTTATTACCCTCCAGGTTTTAATAATTTACAGAGTAAGAAAAAGAAATTGTCAATGGAAGAATTAATATTACAAATGGGAAGTCAATTACAAAGTCAAGGAGCTGCAATTAGAAACATGGAAAATTAATTGGGATGTATTGCTACTGCATTTAGCAATAGACCTCAAAAAACGTTGCCTAGTAATGTTGAAGTAAATCCTCAAAATCAGAACAAATAGTAGATTAAGGCTATTCAACTGAGAAGTAGAAAAGAATTGAAAACCAGAGCTCAAAAAGAAGTGGAAGTTCAAGTTGAAAAAGATGTGGTGGAAAATAAAAATTTTGCTGAAGATTTTCATCTTGAGTCTGAATGTCATATTAAACTAATGAAAATACTGTAGAAAGACCACCACCTCCATTGCTTCAAAGACTGAAGTAGAAAAATAAATATAACCAATTTTCAAATTTATTGAAATATTGAATAAATTAACGATAAACATTCCATTTGTTGAAGCCTTGGAACAAATTCGAAGCTATGTGAATTTCATGAAGGATATACTTAATAAGAAAAGAAAGTTTGTAGATATTGAGATTGTTGCACTCAGTGAGGAGTGTAGTGTAATAATTCAGAAGAAGCTTCATGAAAAACTTAAAGATCCTGGTAGTTTTACTATTCCCTTTGCTATTAGTGAAAGATTTTTTGGAAAAGTTTTATGTGATTTAGTAGCCACTATTAATCTTATGCCTTTATCAATTTTTAGAAGTTTAAGTTTAGGAGATATTTCACCTAAAATTATAACTCTTCAGTTAGCTAAAATTTTGATTACCTACTTTAAAGAAGTTATAGAAGATGTTATGGTAAAATTTGATAAATTTATTTTTCCTGTGGACTTTATTGTATTAGATATGGAGGAAGATAAAGAAATTCCTACCATTTTATGAAGACCATTTCTTGCCATCTAAAGAGCTTTGATAGATGTACAGAATGGAGAACTAACTATGAGAGTTAGTGATTAAGAAGTTACATTTATTATTGCAAAATCAATGAGATACATTGTAAAAGAGGAAGAGATTGAATGCTTCAGAATGGATATTGAGGAATATTTAAGCCTGTCGATGCTATTTTGGGGTTGGAGGGGAGTTGCCCGTAAGAAGCTGTCGGTTGCCGGAATCGAAATCCCGCCGCCTGCTTCGAAAGGATGTTGAAGTATGAAATCAAACTGACCCCATATTTTTCATATTTTAAAATGAAAAAGCATTGTACCTCAGATCATGTATATATCCCGACGGATAAACACAATACTTGAGGATGAGGCTCGATTAAATAAACTAGGGAAAGTAAGATGTTCGTTTGGTCTGCGAAACCTTTGTATTTGCCGACAAGTTCCCGTATTTAATATAAAGGATTAAATAGGGTTTANATGGAGGGTGAGGCTCGATAAAATAAACTAAAAAAAGTATGACGTCTGTCTGGTCTGCGAAACCTTTGTATTTGCTGAGAAGTTCTCCTATTTAATATAAAGGATTAAATAGAGTTTATATCAAACTGGGTTCGGACATGCTTTCTATAAGGGCAAGCCCCTATAGTTAATTACATCTTAAATGACCAAAGCCANTAACATTTTAGGATGAGGCTCGATCAAATAAACTAAGGAATATATGACATCTGTTTGGTCTGTGAAACCTTTGTATTTGCCAACAAGTTCTCCTACTTAATATAACGAATTAAATATGGTTTATATTAAGCTGGGTTCAGACATGCTTCCTATAAGGGCAAGCCCCTATAGTTAATTANGAACCTTTGTATTTGCCGACAAGTTCCCCTATTTAACATAAAGGATTAAATATGGTTTATATTAAGCTGGGTTCGGACATGCTTCCTATAAGGGCAAGCCCCTATAGTTAATTACATCTTAAATGACCAAAGCCACATAAGAAGACTCTCTCTTCAGGGAATTTCAAAGGGTAGGACTCTTCAACGAAATTTGACGTAGAGGTGTGAAAGGGGATTGGTTCAAATTTAGAACATTTTATTGTAGAATCCAAAGAANTCAAGAAATATTATTTTCAAGGAATTTCAAAGGGTGGGACTCTTCAACGAAATCGGATGTAGAGGTGTGAAAGGGGATTGATTCAAATTTGGNTCCTAAGCTATCCTAATGTTTGGCTTCAGTTTTGAGGAGAAATATTTTAGTGTTTCATCTTGCCAATTTTATTAGTTAGGGCTTACATTCGTGCGAAATGTTCACACCAATAGCCTGGAAGATGTGAGGATTTAGGTCGTGACAAACGACAACCTCAGAATCCTAAGACGAGNTTTATGAGGGCATATTAAAGTTGATTAGAGCGACACCGGTTAGGATCCTACAGTACCCTCGTTCCGTCACCACTATTTTCTTTTGGATTCACTTAGTCGAAATGAACTTATTAAACTCAGCTTAATGAGTTCCATAATTTCATTTAGACCGTGGGAAGCCTCGTTAGCAACCGTAGGTTATCTCCTCGGAGGGATTCCCGATCATGTAGTAGAGATGTCTTAATTTAGTTTAAGATGTAGTTTTATGTGATGTTTGTGATTAAATTTTGAGTTATTTTATATTTTGAGTGTTGTGGCGGTGAATTTTATCTTGGTTGATTTTAGTTTTGGTTTTGGTTATGTTTATGTGGCTATCCTGATGGTTTTAGTTTTCATGTAGGGTGACATCATTATTTAGCATGCAAATTTGTAGGTNCGACAAATTCCTCTATTTAATATAAAGGATAAAATAAGGTTTATATTACGCTGGGTTCGGACATGCTTCCTATAAGGGCAAGCCCCTATAGTTAATTTCTCTTAAATGACCAAAGTCATTTAAGAAGACTCTCGATAAAAATCAAGAAATATTATCTTCAAGGAATTTCAACGGGTAGGACCTTTCAATGAGATCAGACGTAGAGGTGTGAAAGGGGATTAATTCAAATTTGGAATATTTTGTTGTANACCGGTCAGGGGGAGGTGGCTAGGAGCTCAGGGAACCTAGAGGAATCCATCACAACAATTTAATGCAATGCCGGCTGTCCAGGGGTAGGTGGCTAGGAGCTCAGGGAACCCAGAGGAATCCATCACAACAATTTAATGCAAATGTGCTTGGATTTGGCAAAAGATATCTTAAGCATGTGCATTTTTGGAAATAAGATCCCTTAATTTGGGGGACCTTTGGTCCATGGCTTGATTTAGGTGGTTTCATGGTGTTTGTACTGGTCACTAGGTCCAACTAATGGCTGTGGTGGAGTTAATTTAATGCAAATGTGCTTTGATTTGGCAAAGATATCTTAAGCATGTGAATTTTTGGAAATTCTTTGGTCCATGGCTTGATTTAGGTTATTTTTGCCATAGGAATCCATCACAACAATTTAATGCAAATGTGTTTGGATTTGGCAAAGATATCTTAAGCATGTGCATTTTTGGAAAAATTTGGGGGACCTTTGGTCCATGGCTTGATTTAGGTGGTTTCATGGTGTTTGGACTGGTCACAGGGGGGGACCTTTGGTCCATGGCTTGATTTAGGTGATTTCATGGTATTTGGACTGGTCACTAAGTCCAACTCAACCTTTGGTCCATTTCTTGATTTAGGTGATTTCATGGTGTTCGTACTGGTCACTAAGTTCAAGACCTTTGGTCCAGATATCTTAAGCATGTGTATTTTTGGGAATAAGATCCCTTAATTTGGGGGACCTTTGGTCCAGTATCTTAAGCATGTGCATTTTTGGAAATAAAATCCCTTAATTTGGGGGACCTTTGGTCCATGCCTTAAGCATGTGCATTTTTGGAAATAAGATCCCTTAATTTGGGGGACCTTTGGTCCATGGCTAATTTAGGTGATTTTATGGTGTTTGGAGTGGTCACTAAGTCCAACTAATGGCTGTGGTAGAGTTAATTTGGTGGCCTTAGGGTGGTTAGGTCACATTTAGTGCATGGTCCAAGTGGGTGCAAATGACCAAAACTTGGGTTTGGGCTAGGTTAGACATGTAAATTGGCTTAATTGACTGTTTCATTTGGTGTAGATGATCATAGGGAACAACTTTGGTGAAGGATGGAAGTGGTTTTGAGTCCAATTGGNTCATTTAAACTTATTATGTTGCTTAACGGTTCATCCTGTAATTACCCTTATTAATCAGTGAACCTTGATGTCTCAATTATCCCTAAGAATAGGGTAATTATCACTTATCATTTAATTTAAGAATTATGTGGGTGAAGACCCCTTAAAAAGGCAAGTTAGTGTAATTTGAACACTTAGCCAAATTTTTAATCCTAATTGGGCTTAGTGGTGTTTCAAAGATGTTTGATTTAATTATGTTTATTTCTCTAATCCTTATTTAATAAATTTTTTTATTTAGCCTAAGGCACCACTAAGCCCTTAAGACCTATGTGAGTGTCTTAATTAGTTTTGAAAAGGGTTAAGCTTTAAGTGGTCATNGTCCTTGAATTAAGCCTAAATGTTAATTAAGGCTAAATTGCCAAAATTACACATTTGCCCCTAAGGCTCTAATACTTCATAATTTATCAAATTCAATTCAACTGACTTTAAAATTTTTATCCTACCTCATTTGTGGGTCAATTAAGACATCGAAGGAGAAAATGTGATTTTTTTTAAATTTAATTTAATTTATATAATTATTTTAATGCAAAAATAGGATTTTTCAAAGAAAATTCCTAACTTGACGAAGGTAAATTCTAATCCCTTGAAATTTTTACTGGAGGTAGACCTAGACCAGATAAGCCTTTAGATTAAATTTCATGATTGTTTGAATTCTCTGTGATTTATTAAAGTTATTTCAAATTCTGGGCTATTTAATAAAAATAAAATTATTTAGGTGGTGAAAATTAAGTTTTGTATTTTTGAAAAATCTCTCAAAGTTCAAAGAACTCAGAGGAGCAAATTTTATATTTTTTTTATTTTTATTTGATTTATTGGAATTATTTTAGTGTAAACTCATTTTGTAGCCATTAAAAATTATTTTTAAGCTTTGAAATTAAATATCTTTATTTTGAAAATCAGGAAAAATTTTCTAATTGTTCTTAAGTAATTAGGAAGCAATTTAGAATATTTCCATGAGTTTTATTATTTTTGTGATTTTTCTGAATTTTTTAATTATTTAAATATTTAAAATAGGCTAAAAATCAAGTTTTTATTATAAATATCATTTTATTTTTCTAAAATACCCCTGATCACAGAGAACTCAAAAAAATTAAGTTTCATAATTGTTTGAGTTATATTTTAATTTTTAAAAATCATTTAAATGCCAAGAGTGATATTTATCTTTAAAAATCAATTTAAATTGTCAAATGAACTCAAAATATTTTGAAATTTTTATGAGTGGAATTTATCTTTAAAAATCAATTTAAGTTATTAAATGAACTCAAAATATTTTGAAACTTTTATGGATGAGTTCTCTAGATCATAAACCACAGTGGAGATTAAAAATCAAGTCATTTAAATGTTTATATTTTCCAAAATTAATTATTTTCAAGTTCTCTAGATCATAAATCACAGTGGAGATAAAAAATCAAGTCATTTAAATGTTTAAATTTCTCCTTTGGATCATAAACCATAGTGGAGATAAAAAATCAAGTCATTTAAATATATTATCTAAAATTAATTATCTTTGTGATTTAGTATTTATAAATTTTAAGGATATTTTAAATGTCTTGACCCATTAAATTATTTCTAAAGGTTTCTCTAGCTATGATGGACCTTCCAAAATTTTCTTAGGATTTTAAAATCAATTTGCTAATTTCAATGATTATCTTAAAGAAATAATGTGAAATAGCTTGAAAAATATGGGTCTCTGTATAGGAAGCTCCTTTGACTTTGGAAAAATCAGAAAATACTTGTCCTGATAAAGACTACAACATGTCAAAATTCCAAGCCAAGGTGATGTGCCATTATGCATGGAGAATCAAATGATTCAAAATAGTGTTTATTTAATTAAAAATAAACTATGTATCAAATAGGCTTGAAATTTGTTCCACATTGTTCTCCTCTGTTCACTGAGTAAGAGGGTATTTTTATTTTATTTTTTTTATTTTTCTACATAAAGTTATGAATTTTCTAAGTTAAGGGTATTTAAATAAATAAGAAAAAGCCCTATTTATCTAATTTATGAATTTTCTAAGTTAAGGGTATTTAAATAAATAAGAAAAAGCCCTATTTATCTATTTAATTATGAATTTTCTAAGTTAAGGGTATTTAAATAAATAAGAAAAGCCCTATTTATCTATTTAAAATTTTCTAAGTTAAGGGTATTTAAATAAATAAGAAAAGCCCTATTTATCTATTTAAACCGCCACCTCAACCTACGACGGCTCCGAAGGCATGCAAGGCACGCTCTGGTTGGACGTCGCCGTCCATGTAGCTTACTGACTCGGCCCGTTATTTATATCCCGAAGTGCTGTCCGGCTTGATCTTCCCCGTCCATTTGATACACGCTCGATCGAATGGCTCCCCGTCATCGTCCCCGATAGAATGGTCTCGTACCCGTCCACACTAAAACCTTAAGATCTCAACCTAGACTCAACCAAATCACTTCAAGTTTGATCCTATGGACTCGTCTAAGTGAGACAAACACATCCATATGGTTAATGTACCATAAAATCAAGCCTAAGTAAATGGGGAATCAAAATAAGATCGGGAGAAGGTGAAGTTTTATACCTTTGCTATAAGAAAGGAGGCTTTGATCAGAGGTGCTCGGCACGTTCATTAGGGTCCAATGAGGCTAGGGATTAAGTCCCTGGTCTTGGTGTAAGGCATAGGTATGAATTCGACTAAGCTCAATTTCAGTTGTTGGTCTAGAGCTATGGTAGAGGCTCTGTGGAAGGGGGATTTGATAGGTCTTTGGCTTCTTTCATTCTTATGAAGGTGTGGGCACAAGAATTTGAAGTTTGGTGGAGTGTGGAGGTGTACTAGGTTCTGTCCTTGTTTCTGGTAGGGTTTCAAGCTCAAAATTAAACTTCAACAATGGTGATGGGTGAGGGAAGATGGTTGGAATGCACTGAGGGGATCTTAGGGAAGCTCTGTGTGAAGTTTGGAGAGGCCTTTCTAAGAAAATTTCAGCACACCTCCCATGGCCGTGGGAGGTGATTTTTTATTAAAATGGCTATGGGGTGGCTCTCAGGGCATAAGTTTGGGTGCATTATGGTGCTTAGGTGGAGGGCAGAGGAGNGTAATTATTTTCATGCAAAAAAAAGGATTTTTTAGAGAAAATTCCTAACTAGACCAACTTAAATTCTAATCCCTTGAAATTTTTACTGAAGGTAGACCTAGACCACACAAGTCTTTGGATCAAAGTTCATAATTTTATTATTGCTCTGTGATTTATTAGAATTATTTTAAATTCTGGGTTATTTAATAAAAATAAAATATTTTAGGTGATGAAAATTAAGTTTTGTATTTTTGAAAAAGCTCTCTAAGGTCAGAGAACCCAGAGGAGCAAATTTTATATTTTTTTTATTCCTTTTTGATTTACTAGAATTATTTTAGTGAAAAACTCATTTTTAGCCTTTAAAGATTATTTTTAAGCTTTAAAATTAAATATCTTTATTTAGAAAATCAGAAAAAATATTCTAATTGTTTCTAAGTGATTAAGAAACAATTTAGAAAATTTCCATGAGTTTTATTATTTTTGTAATTTTTATGAATTTTTAATTATTTAAATATTTAAAAATAGGAAAAAATTAAGTTTTTATTTTAAATATCATTTTATTTTAAAAAAATACCCCTGATCACAGAGAACTCAAAAAACAAAGTATCATAATCTTGTGAGTTTAATTTTTATTTTTAAAAATCATTTAAGTGTTAAAAGTGGTATTTATCTTTAAAAATCAACTTAAGTTATCAAATAAACCCAAAATATTTTGAAATTTTTATGATGAGTCCTCTAGATCACAGGTCATAGTGGAGATAAAAGATCAAGTCATTTAAATGTTTATATTTTCCAAAATTAATTATTTTAGTGATTTAGTATTTGTAAAATTTAAGGATATTTTAAATGGCTTGACCCATGAAATTATTTCCAAAGGTTTCTCTAGTCATGGTGGACCTTCCAAAATTTTCTCTGATCAATATGCTAGTTTCCATGATTATTTTAAAGAAATAATGTGGAATAACTTGAAAAATAACTAATTTCCATCATTATTTTAAAGAAATAATGTGGAAGATCATGAAAAATATGGATCTCTATATAGGAACCTCCTTTGACTTTGGAAAAATCAGAAGATGTTTACCCTTAGAGAGGCTACAACATGCCAAAATTTCAAGCCAAGGTGATGTGTCAATATGCATGGGGAATCAAATGATCCCAAACAGTGTTTACTTAATTAAAAATAAAATATTCATCAAATGGACTTGAAATTTATTCCACATTATTTTCCTCTATTCACTGAGCAAGTGGGTCTTTTTATTTTATTTTTGTGATTTTTCTACATAAAGTTATGAATTTTCTAAGTTAAGGGTATTTAAATAAATAAGAAAAGCCCTATTTATCTATATTTATGAATTTTCTAAGTTAAGGGTATTTAAATAAATAAGAAAAAGCCCTATTTATCTATTTAATTATGAATTTTCTAAGTTAAGGGTATTTAAATAAATAAGAAAAGCCCTATTTATCTATTTAAAATTTTCTAAGTTAAGGGTATTTAAATAAATAAGAAAAGCCCTATTTATCTATTTAAACCGCTGAGTAGATCCTAGGCAATCCAAAGGCATGTGTGGCGCGCTCCAGTTGGATGTGTCGTCGACGTAGCTTGCTGAATCGGCCCGCTGTTTATGTCCTGAAGCGCTGTCCGGCTCGATCTACCCCGTTCATTTAATAAACGCTTGATTGAACAACTCGCCGTAATCGTCCCCGATAGAATGATCCTGTGCCCGTCCACATTAAAACCTTAAGATCTTAGCCTAGACTAAACCAAATCACTTCGGGTTTGATCTTATGGACTCGTCTAAGTGAGACGAACACATTTATATGGTTAATATACCATGAAATCAAGCCTAAGTAAACGGAGAATCAAAATAAGCTCGGGAGGAGGAGAAAATTTATACCTTTGCTCTGAGAAGAGAAGCTTCAATCAGAGGTGCTCGACACATTTGTTAGGGTCCAAGGAGGCTAGGGATCGAGTCCTTGGTCTCGGTGTAAGGCCTAGGTATGAATTCAACCAAGCTCGATTTCAGGTGTTGATCTAGAGCCATGGGGGAGGCTATTTTAGAGGGTAATTTGATGGGGCTTTGTCTTCTCTTGCTGTTGTGAAGGTGTGGGCACTGCAATTGAAGTTTGATGGAGTGTGGAGGTGTATTGGGTTCTGTCCTGATTTCTGGCAAGGTTTTAAGCTCAAAATTGAGCTCTGGCAATGGGAATGGGTGAGGGAAAATGGTTGGAATTCAATGAGGGGATCTTAGGGAAGGTCTATGTGAAGTTTGGAGAGGCCTCTCTAAGAAAATTTTAGTGCACCTCTCATGGCCGTGGGAGGTGAGTTTTTATAAAAATGGCCATGGGGTGGCTCTCAGGGCATAAGCTTGGGTGCATTGTGGTGCTTAGGTGGAGGGCAGAGGAGCTCTTCAATTGATTTGGATGAGCTGGCCTTTAGGTTTGATTTGGGTGAGGTTCCATGGGAGTGGCTCTTGGTTTTGGGCTTTTCCGGCCACTAGCCTAGTCGGTCAGCTAGGGAGAGGTGGCTAAGAGCTCAGGGAACCCAGAGGAATCCATCACAACAATTTAATGCAAATGTGTTTTGATTTGACAAAGATATCTTAAGCATGTGCACTTTTGGAAATAAGATCCCTTAATTTGGGGACCTTTGTTCCATGGCTTGATTTAGGTGATTTCATGGTGTTTTTATTGGTCACTAAGTCCAACTAATGGCAGTGGTGGAGTTAATTTGGTGGTTTTATGGTGGTTGGGTCACATTTAGTGCATGGGTCCAAGTGGGCGAAAATGACAAAAACTTGGGTTTGAGCTAGGCTAGACATGTCAATTGGACAAATTGATTATTTCATTTGGTGTAGATGATCAGAAGGAACAGCTTTGGTGAAGAATGAAAATGGTTTTGAGTTCAATTGAAGGGTCAATTTGAAGGGTTTTTTTATCCTTAAACATTTTGGTTATGTTGGGCTAGGTTTGGGTCTATCTTGGGTTAGCCTTGGGCTAAGTCCAAATTGATTGCTATAAATGGTCAATAGGGACCTCATGAAGAGTTTCCNATTTTGAGGGCATATTAAAGTTGATTAGAGCGACACCGATTAGGATCCTACGGTTCCTTGGTTCCAGCACCACTATTTTTTATTGGATTCACTTAGTCTAAATGAACTTACTAAACTTCAACTTAATGAGTTCCATAATTTCATTTAAACCGGGGAACCCTCGTTAGCAACCGTAGGTTACCTCCTCTAAGGGATTCCCGATCATTCGATAGAGACATCTTAATTTAGTTGAAGTTGTGGTTTTGTGCGATGTTTGTGATTAAATTTTGAGTTGTTTTATATTTTTAATATTGTGGCGGTGAATTTTATCTTGGTTGATTTTAGTTTTTGTTTTGGTTATGGTTATGTGGCTATCCTGATGGTTTTAGTTTTCATGCAGGGTGATATCGTTGTTTAGCATGCAAATTTGCAGGTATAAAAGTACAGTATGAAAGTACAAGAAAGACAACACTAAAAACTGTAAAAGTGTACCTGACGAGTCTTCTCGT
>JXCR01146330.1:380281-436188 GCA_002079205.1 Phalaenopsis hybrid cultivar
TCTGGTGAGTCTTCTCGTTCCATCACCTGAAACATAAAATGCAAGTTAAGGCAGTTTATGAAGAGCAGGAAAGGTAAAATTTTGGTAATTTTCCTAACCCTATGTCATATCATGGGGAGTCCCTAAAAGTTTAATTAAGGATGATTTCATTAAGCGAGGAATATTAAGTTTAATAGGCCTCTGAGGTATCCAACAAGTTAGGAGGGGAAAGCAGGTCCATCTTCCCTCTCACCAACTGGTGAAAAGCCTCAAGTCCATTTAAACTTTTTATGTTGCTTAATGGTTCATCCTATAAATACCCTTATTACCCAGTGAGCACTGATGTCTCAATTATCTGTAAGAATAGGGTAATAATCACTTGTGATTCAATTTAAGAATTATGTGGGTGAAGACCCTTAAAGGGGCAAGTTAGTGTCATATCATTTAATTTGAAAATTATGTGGGTGAAGACCCTTAAAGAGGCAAGTTAATGTAATTTGCCATTCAATTTAAGAATTATGTGGGTGAAGACCCTTAAAGGGGCAAGTTAGTGTAATTTGAACCTTAACCAAATTTTTAATCCTAATTGGGCTTAGTGGTGTTTCAAGGATGTTTGATTTAGTTATGTTTACCTAATTGGGCTTAGTGGTGTTTCAAGGATGTTTGATTTAATTATGTTTCTTTCTCTAATCCTCATTTAGTCAATTTTGATTTAGCCCAAGTCACCACTAAGCCCTTAAGACCTAGGCGAGTGTCTTATTTAGTTAATTTTGATTTAGCCAAAGTCACCACTAAGCCCTTAAGACCTAGGTGAGTGTCTTAATTAGTTTAATCAATTTTTTTTATTCAGCCTAAGTCACCACTAAGCCCTTAAGACCTAAATGAGTGTCTTAATTTGTTTTGAAAAGGTTAAGCTTTAAGTGGTCATGATTCATGATTTGGATTATATTTGAAAATAAAAACAAGGGGTTTTAAATTGATCAATTATTGGCTTCAAAAGTCATACCCCTAAGTCCAGGATCATTTAATTTTAATAAACTTCCAAATTTTAATAATTTAGAAATTTATTAATCTTAATTAAGAAAGTGAGATTGGTTTCTACCAGTTAACCCCTTTGTGTTTCAAACATCAAATTAATTGATTAAGTTTAGAGGTTACCCATCCCCTCCTTGACTTAAGCTTAAATGTTAATTAAGGCTAAATTTCTAAAATTACACATTTTCCCCTAAGGCTCTAACACTCCATAATTTAACAAATCCAATTCAAATGACTTTGAGATTTTTATTCTACCTCAGTCATGGGTCAATTGAGACATCAGAGGAGAAAATGTGATTTTTTCGAATTTAATTTAATTTATTTAATTATTTTAATGAAAAAATAGGATTTTTCAAAGAAAATTCTTAACTTGACCAAGGTAAAATCTAATCCCTTAACATTTTTACTGGAGGTAGAGCTAGACTAGGAAAGCCTTTGGACAAAATTTCATGATTTTTTGAATTCCTTGTGATTTATTAGAATTATTTCAAGTACTTGATTATTTAATAAAAATAAAATATTTTAGGTGGTGAAAATTAAGTTTTGTAATTTTGAAAAATCTCTCTAATGTTAGAGAACTCAGAGGAGCAAATTTTATAATTTTTTGATTTTCCTTTGATTTATTGGAATTATTTTAGTGAAAACTCATTTTTAGCCTTTAAGAAAAATTATTTTTATGCTTTGAAATTCAATATCTTTTTTTAAAAAATCAGGAAAAATATTCAAATTATTCTTAAGTGATTAGGAAGCAATTTAGAATATTTCCATGAGTTTTACTTTTCTTGTGGTTTTTAAGAATTTTTAATTATTTAAATATTTAAAATAGGCTAAAAATCAAAATTTTATTTTAAATATTATTTTATTTAAAAAAAATACCCCTGATCACAGAGAACTTAAAAACTAAATTTCAAAATTTTTTGAGTTATATTTTGATTTTTAAAGTTCATTTAAATGCCAAAAGTGATATTTATGTTTAAAAATCAACTTAAGTCGTCAAATGAACTCAAAATATTTTGAAATTTTTATAATGAGTTCTCTGGATCATAAATCACAATGGATATAAAAAATCAAGTCATTTAAATGTTTATATTTTTCAAAATTAATTATTTTAGTGATTTGGTGTTTGTAAAATTTAAGTGCATTTTAATTGACTTGACCCGTGAAATTATTTCTAAAGGCTTCTCTAGTCATGGTGGACGTTCCAAAATTTTCTTAGGATTTTCTAATCAATATGCTAATTTCCATGATTATTTTAAGGAAATGGTGTGGAATAACTTAACAAATATGGATCTCTTTATAGGAACCTCCTCTGACTTTGCAAAATCAGAGGATATTTTTCTTGATAGAGGTTGCAACATGCCAAAGTTTTAAGCCAAGGTGATGTATCAATATGCATGGAGAATCAAATGATTCAAAATAGTGTTTAATTAATTAAAAATAAAATATGGCATGATCTGGAAATTTATTTCACATTGTTCTCCTTTGTTCACTAAGCAAGAGGGTATTTTTATTTTATTTTTGTAATTTTTTTACACAAAGTTATGAATTTTTTAAGTTAAGGGTATTTAAATAAATAAGAAAAGCCCTATTTAACTATTTAAACCGCGCGTGCTGACTAGATCCTTGGCAGCTCCGATGGCATGTCTAACGTGCTCTGGTTGGACGCCGCCGTCCACGTAGCTGCTGATTTGGCTCGCGGTTTATGTCCCGAAGCACTGTCCGGCTCGATCTTCACCATCTATGTGATACACGCGCAATCGGACGGCTCCTTGTCATCGTCCCCGATAGAATGATCCCCTGTCCATCCAGACTAAACCCCTAAGATCTCAGCCTAGACTCAACCAAAACAACTCGGGTTTGATCTTATGAACTCGTCTAAGTGAGACGAACATATCCATACAGTTAATGTACCATGAAATCAAGCCTAAGTAGATGGAGAATCAAAATAAGCTCGGGAGGAGGAAGGTGTTTTATACCTTTGCTCTGAGAAGGGAGGCTTCAATCAGAGGTGCTCGACACATTCTTTAGGAGTTTATACTTTGCTCTGAGAAGGGAAGCTTCGATCAGAGGTGCTCGGCACGTTCATTGGGGTCCAAGGAGGCTAATTCTGAGAAGGGAAGCTTCAATCAGAGGTGCCTGACACGTTCGTTGGGGTTTAAGGAGGCTAGGGATTGAGTTCCTGGTTTTGGTGTAAGGCCTAGGTATGAATTCGATCAAGCTCGATTTCAGGTGTTGGTCTAGAGCTATAGTGGAGGCTATTTCAGAGGGTAAGTTGATGGGGCTTTGTCTTCTCTTATTATTGTGATAGTGTGGGCACAAGCAATTAAAGTTTGATGGAGTGTGGAGGTGTATTGGGTTCTATCCTGGTTTATGGCAAGATTTCAAGCTCAAAATTGAGATTTAGCAATGAGAATTGGTGGGGGAAAATGGTCAGAATGCACTGAGGGGATCTTAGGGAAGCTTTGTATTAAGTTTGGAGAGGCCTCTTTAAAAAAATTTCAGCACAACTCCCACGGCCGTGGGAGGTGAGTTTTTATAAAAAATGGCCATGGGGTGGCTCTCAGGGCATAAGTTTGGGTGCATTGTGGTGCCTAGGTTGAGGGCAGAGGAGCTCTTCAGTTTGATTTGGATGAGCTGGCCTCTAGGTTTGATTTGGGTGAGGTTTCATGGGAGTGGCTCTTGGTTTTTGGTTTTTTCGGCCACTAGGCTGGCTGGCCGGCCAGGGAGAGGTGGTTAGGAGCTCAGGGAACCCATAGGAAGCCATCACAACAATTTAATGCAGATGTGCTTTGATTTGGCAAAGATATCTTAAGCATGTGCATTTTTGGAAACACTATCCCTTACTTTGCGGGACCTTTGGTCCATGGCTTTATTTAGGTGGTTTCATGGTGTTTGGACTGGTCACTAAGTCCAACTAATGGCTAAGGTGGAGTTAATTTGGTGACTTTAGGGTAGTTAGGTCACATTTAGTGCATGGGTCCAAGTGGGTGTAAATGACCAAAACTTGGGTTTGGGCTAGGTTAGCCATGTTAATTGGCCCAATTAATTATTACATTTGGTGTAGATGATCATAAGGAACAACTTTAGTGAAGAATGGAAATGTTTTTGATTTCAATTGAAGGGTTAATTTGAAGGATTTTTGAACCTTAATCTTTTTGGTTATGTTGGGCTAAGTTTGGGTCTAGCTTGGGATAGCCTTGGGCGAAGTCCAAATTGATTGTTATAAATAGTCAGTAAGGACCTCATGAAGAGTTTTCAACATGAATTGGATGCCAATTTGGAGCTTAAGGCAATCAATTGGGTGAAATTTAGGGACTTAGCCAATTTGGGGCTAAATTTGGGAATTTTATTTTGGCCAAAATCAAATGAATATTAGGCTTTACCAAGTTCAATTGATGGTTGATTTTGATGTACAGGAATGTTATCAAGATTTTGCAACATTAATTGGGGCCAATTGACTAGGTTATGGTTTCAGTTTGGTGAGATTAGGTCATATGGTCAAAATTGGGGCTTTAATCTAACTCAAAATCAAGCTCAAATAATGGACCAATTGAGCTTGGATTTAGTTTAATTTGGTCATAACAAAAGTTAATTTGAGTTTAGGATTAGAATTGGGGTCAATTTAGATCAAATTGATGGACATTTGTGTTAGATTTGGGGAAATTTGGATCTTTAAAGCGCAATTTGGGGATTTTCGTTAAAGATGGTCAAATTGGCCAAATTGAGTCATATGGTAGTTGAGAGAAATGAAATTGAGAATACTTGGGATTTATTGGGAGTTTCTGGGAATTTTTGGAATTTTAGGGATTTTGAGCTAAGGAGGGGTATTTTGGTAATTTGGTGTTTTAGGGGTAAAAGGCCAAGATGGGTATTTTGGTAGAGTTGAGGTACCAACCATAACCAACAAGCCANCTTATTTTGGTAACTCCTTAAAATTTTATTTAAGGATGATTCCATTAAGCAAAAAATATTAAGTTTAATAGGCCTTTGAGATATCCAACAAGCTAAGAGGGGGAAGCAGGTCCATGCCTCTCTCTCACCAACTAGTGAAAATCCTTGAGTCCATTTAAACACATTATGTTGCTTAATTGTTCATCCTGTGAATACCCTTATTACTCAGTGAAAATTGATGTCTCAATTATCCTTAAGAAAGGGGTAATTATCATTTGTCATTCAATTTAAGAATTATGTGGGTGAAGACCCATGAAAGGCAAGTTAGTGTTGTTGGAACTCTTAGCCAAATTTTAACCCTAATTGGGCTTAGTGGTGTTTAAAAATTAGTGTAATTTGAACACTTAGCCAAATTTTAATCCTAATTGGGCTTAGTGGTGTTTCAGGAACATTTAGCCAAATTTTAATCCTAATTGGGCTTAGTGGTGTTTCAAGGATGTTTGATTTTAAACACAGCCAAATTTTAATCCTAATTGGGCTTAGTGGTGTTTCAAGGATGCTTGATATAATTATGCTTATTTCTCTAATCCTCTTTTAGTCAATCTTGATTTAACCTAAGTCACACACTAAGCCCTTAAGACCTAAGTAAGTGTCTTAATTAGTTTTGAAAAGGTTAAGTTTTAAGTGGTCATGATTCATGATTTGAATTTTATTTGAACTNAAATTTAGGTGTTTCATCCTATCAATTTTATTAGTTAGGGCTTACATTTGTGTGAAATGATCACACAAATAGCCTAGAAGTTGTGAGGATTTAGGTCGTGACAAACGACAACCTCAGAATCCTAAGACGAGTTAGGGCTTATATTGTATAGCAGGGCTATGCAAAGGCCTAAAGATAAGATGAGGATTTACGTTGCATAAGCAAGCAACCTCGAGGTCCTATGGCTTTGTTGTTTAAGTCTAAGGAAGGAAGATTGGTTTAGCTGGGGAAGACATGTGTTGCTGTTTGAAGATTGCCGTGCTGCCCACCATGCTAGCTCCAAGCGCCTTGCCGCAACAAGTCTGAGTTATCTAGTGTGTCAAGTTATATTATCAAATCAGGTGGCCCTATGGTTAAAGTTCTTTATAGAGGGCATATTAAAGTTGATTGGAGCGACACCGGTTAGGATCCTATGGTTCCCTCGTTTCGGCATCNCTCAAATGACTTTGAAATTTTTATCCTACCTCATTCATGGGTCCATTAAGACAATAGAGGAGAAAATGTGATTTTTCAAAATTTAATTTATTTTATATATTTATTTTAATGCAAAAATAGGATTTTTCAAAGAAAATTTCTAACTTGACCAAGGTAAACTATAATCCCTTGAAACTTTTACTAGAGATAGGCCTAGACTAGAGGAGCCTTTGTATCAAAGTTCATAATTTTTTGAATTCTCTGTGAGTTATTAAAATTAGTTTAAGTTCTGGGTTATTTAATAAAAATAAAATATTTTACATGGTGAAAATTAAGTTTTCTATTTTTGAAAAATCTTCCTAAGGTCAGAGAACTTAGAGAAGTAAATTTTATATTTTTCTGATTTTTCATTAATTTATTGGAATTATTTTAGTGAAAACTCATTTTTAGCCTTTTAAAAATTATTTTACGCTTTGAAATTCAATATCTTTATTTAGAAAATCAAGAAAAATATTCAAATTGTTCCTAAGTAATTAGAAAGCAATTTAGAACATTTCTATGAGTTTTATTATTTTTGTGATTTTTATAAATTTTTAATTATTTTAAATAATTAAAATAGGCTAAAAATCAATATGCATGGAGAATCAAATGATTCCAAATAGTGTTTAATTAATTAAAAATATTTTATGGTGATAATATGCATGGAGAATCAAATAATTCCAAATAGTATTTAATTAATTAAAAATATTTTATGCATCAAATGGGCTGTTCCAATTTGTTCTCCTCTGTTCACTGAGCAAGAGGGTAATTTTATTTTATTTTTATGATTTTTCTACACAAAGTTATGTATTTTTGAAGTTTTGGGGATTAAATAAATAAGAAAATACCCCTATTTTCCTACTTATCCATGTCAACCTCATACGGGTCGAACAGGCCACGTGTCGCTCTGTGATTGGCGCCGCTAGCCAGCTCATTCCAGCCTATCTCGGACCGCGGTCTGTCCGACGCGATCAGGACCATCCGATCAATACACGCTCGATCTGACGGTCACGGATCATCGTCCCAAATGAATAGGACCCGAAAATCGTCCATTTTAAAACGCTAATATCTCACTTTATTCTCAACTAAATTGAGGGAATTTTTTTTTAAATTCTCGTATTGACTAGTAGAACACATCCACACGGTTAATAAACCCTTAATTTGATTGTATATTAATGAATAATTAAAAGAGTCTCGGTTTAGGTTTAACTATGAATACCTTGGTCCAAGAGGGGTAGCCTCGATTGGATGCTTATAGAAGCTTTATGTGGGTGCCAGAAGCCTAGGGATGGAGCCTCTGGTTGTGGTGAAATGTCTAGACCCAAATTCGATCAAAGCCGATTTGGGGGTTTGGTCGAAGTCCACCTTAGGGTGGTCGGTAGATGGGACTTTTGTGGGGATCTTCTTCTTATGATGTTGGGATGGTGTGGGTGCAAGTAATTTGAATTTGGTGGAGGTTTGGACGATGTCCTGTTTTGGCCTTGAAATTGAGCTCCAAAATTGAACTCAAGCAATGGATTTGAGTGGTTAAGGATGGTTTGGTTAAGCTCAAGAGGTCTCTAAGAAGCTCTTGAAGAAGTTTTACAGAGTCTCCCTAAGGAATTTCAAGCTCTCTCTCTTTTTCCATGGAGGGAGAGTTTAAATTAAATTGCCTAGGCTGGCTGTCAGGGCCAATTAAGGGGTGAATTTGGTTGCTTATGTGGAGGGCAGAGAAGCACCAACGAGCAGCTGGGCTGATTTGGCCTTTGGGTTTGAATTGAGTGAAAATCCCTTATCTTGGCCATAGTTTTAGCCATTTTCCAGCCACCAAGGTGGCTGCCCGACCAGGCATTGGTCACCTCTTGGCTCAGGGAAGCCAGGGGGTGGCTAATGATTATTATCTCCCAAGGGTAAGTGATGATGTTGGAGATATTTCAAGTTAGGTCCAAAAATGGGTAAAATCCCTTAATTTGGGGATCCATTGGTCCATAGCTTGTCATGGTGATCTTAGGATGGTTTAGCCTAGTCTTTAGGAAGGTTTTGGTGGCTGTGAAATCATTACTTTGGTGGCTTAGACATGGTTAAGTCAATTTTTGGTGAATGGGTCCAAGTGAGTGCAAATGACTAAAGCTTGAGTTTTGGCTAGTCTAGCCATGTCAATTGGCCTAATTAATTGTTTTATTTGGTGTATATGATCATAATAAACAACTTTGGTGAAGGATGGATGTGGTTTTGAACTCAATTGAAGGGTCAATTTGAGGGAATTTTGAACTTTAATCAATTTGACCATGTTGGGCTAGGCTTGGGTCTAGCTTGGGTTAGCCTTGGAGTAAGTCCAAATTGATTGTTATAAATGTTCAATAGGGACCTCATGAAGAGTTTACAACATGAATTGGATGCCAATTTGGAGGTTAAGGCAATCAATTGGGTGAAATTTGGGGACTTAGCCAATTTGGGGCTAAGTTTGGGAATTTTGGATTTAAGCCAAAATTAAATGGATATGAGGCTTCACGAAGGTCAATTGATGGTTTATTTTGATGTATAGGAATGTCATAAAGATTTTGCAACATTAGTTGAGGCCAATTGACTAGGTTATGGGTTCAATTTGGTGAGATTAGATCATATGGTCAAAATTTGGGTTTTGACTCAAATCAGAATTGGGTTCAAATCCTGGACCAATTGAGCTTGGATTTGGTTTAGNGTAGGGCTAGTAGGTTTAGGGGACCATCTACATGAGTATCCCGAAAGATCAAGGGATCTAGGCTAGAAATATGNACTCTGATTGGACGTTGTCATCCACGTAGCTGCTGACTCGGCCCGCGATT
This sequence comes from Phalaenopsis hybrid cultivar, assembly GCA_002079205.1. NCBI lineage: Eukaryota > Viridiplantae > Streptophyta > Magnoliopsida > Asparagales > Orchidaceae > Phalaenopsis > Phalaenopsis hybrid cultivar. The sequence continues at coordinate 389,204 of JXCR01146330.1, forward strand.
TATGTCTCGGAGCGCTGTCCGGCTCGATCTCCTCCTTCCAATTGATACACGCTCGATCAAACGGCTCCCCGTCATCGTCCCTGATAGAATGATCTCGTGACTGTCCACACTAAAACCCTAAGATCTTAGCCTAGACTCAACCAAATCACCTCGGGTTTGATCATATGGACCCGTCTAAGTGAGACGAATATATCCATACGACAATCATGCAATTAAATTAAGCCTGATTAAATGGAGAATCAAAATAGGCTCGGAATGAGGTGAGGTTTTATACCTTTTCTCTGAGAAGTGAAGCTTTGATCAGAGGGGTTTGGCACGTTCGTTGGGGTCCAAGGAGGCTAGGGATTGAGTCCCTGATCTTGATGTAAGGTCTAAGTAGGAATTCGATCACGATTGAATTTGGGTGTTGGTCTAGAGCTATGGTAGATGCTCTGTGGAAGGGGGATTTTATGGGGTTTTGGCTTCTTTCACTGTTGTGAAGGTGTGGGTGAAGTTAATTTGAGTTTGGTGGACTGTGGAAGTGTATTGGGTTCTGTCCTGGTTTTCGGCAAGGTTTCAAGCTCAAAATTGAGCTCCGACAATTGGTGAGGGAAAATGGTTGGGGGAAGCTCTCTGTGAAGTTTGGAGAGGCCTCTCTATGCAAATTTCAGTACACCTCCCATTGCCGTGGAGGTGAGTTTTTATAAAACTGGCCATGGGGTGGCTCTCAGGGCATACACTTGGGTGCATTGTGGTGCTTAGGTGGAGGGCAGATGAGCTCTTCAATTTGATTTGGATGAGCTGGCCTCTAAGTTTGATTTGGGTGAGGTTCCATGGGGGTGGTTCTCGGTTTTGAGCTCAGGGAACCCAGAGGAATCCATCACAATAATTTAATGCAAATGTGCTTTGATTTGGCAAATATATCTTAAGCATGTGCATTTTTGGAAATAATATCCCTTAATTTGGGGGACCTTTAGTCCATGGCTTGAATTAGGTGGTTTCAACGTGTTTGGACTGGTCACTAAGTCCAACTAATGGCTAGGGTGGAGTTAATTTGGTGACTTTAAGGTGGTTTGGTCACATTTAGTGCATGGGTCTAAGTGGGTGCAAATGACCAAAACTTGAGTTTGGGCTAGGATTTCTATGTCAATTGGCCCAAATAAATATTTCATTTGGTGTAGATGATCATAAGGAACAACTTTGGTGAAGAATGGAAAGTGGTTTTGAGCTCAAAAAGGGTCAATTTGAGGGAATTTTGAATTTTAATCAATTTGGTTATGTTGGGCTAGGCTTGGGTCTAGCTGGGGGTCAATTTGAAGGAACTTTGAACTTTAATCAAATTGGTCATGTTGGGCTAGGCTTGGGTCTTGGTCAATTTGAGGGAATTTTGAACTTTAATCAATTTGGTCATGTTGGGCTACGCTTGGGTCTAGCTAATTTGAAGGAATTTTGAACTTTAATCAATTTGGTCATGTTGGGATAGGCTTGGGTCTAGCTGTCACAAGGAACAACTTTGGTGAAGAATGGAAATGGTTTTGAGCCCAATTGAAAGGTCAATTTCACAAGGAACAGCTTTGGTGAAGAATGGAAATGGTTTTGAGCCCAATTGAAAGGTCAATTTGAAAAAATTTTGAACTTTAATCAATTTGGTCATGTTGGGCTAGGCTTGGGTCTAGCTTGGGTTAACCGAAATTTTACCTTAATCAATTTGATTATGTTGGGTTAGGCTTAGGTCTAGCTTGGGTTAGCCTTAAGCTAAGTCCAAATTGATTGTTTTAAATGGTCAATAGTGACCTCATGAAGAGTTTTCAACATGATTTGGATGCCAATTTGGAGGTTAAGGCAATCAATTGGGTGAAATTTGGGGACTTAGCCAATTTGGGGCTAAATTTGGAAATTTTGGATTTAGGCCAAAATCAAATGGATATGAGGCTTCAACAAGGCAAATTTATGGTTTATTTTGATGTATAGGAATGTTATCAAGATTTTTCAACATTAATTGGGGCCAATTGACTGGGCTATTGGTTCAATTTGGTGAAATTAGGTCATATGGTCAAAATTGGGGCTTTAACCTAACTCAAAATTAGGTTCAAATAATGGACCAGTTGAGCTTGGATTTGGTTTAATTTGGTCATATAAAAAGTGAATTTGAGTTTAGGATTGGAATGATTGAGATCAAATTGATGGACATTTGAGTTGAATTTGGGGAATTTAGGCCCTTAAAGGCAAATTTTGGGGTTTTGGTTAAAGATGGTAAAATCGGTCAAATTGAGTCATGTGGTAGTTGAGAGGAATAAAATTTAGAATATTTATGATTTATTGGGATTTTATGGGATTTTTTGGAATTTTGGGATTTTGAGCTATAGAGGGATATTTTGGTAATTTGGGGGTATTTTAGAGGTAAAAGGCCAAGAAGGGTATTTTTGTAGAGTTGAGGTACCAACCATCACTAAGAAGCCATGGACCAATGAAAACCCCATTTTGGCTCCTCTACATAGTGGTCTTAGCCAAACCATATCCCTAGGGCTAGTAGGTTTAGGGGACCATCTACATGAGTGTCCCAAAAGATCAAGGGAACTAGGCTAGAAATTTGAGTTTAGGGTTGTGAGTGAATGTGGGTGTATATGAGTGTAGATGAGGTAGTGAGTGTCAGCGAGTGCCTTAGCTTCAGACCAACATCCAGGGTTAACCTTAAGGTTCAACAGTCCTAAGGGTGACTCATCTTGAGTTTCCCTCATATTGATCCCACCTACTAAATGCTAGAGGTTGAGACCAACATGTGTCACTTCAAGTTGAGTAAAGAAGAGGGTAGAATTTCTAATGGTGAGGGTTCCATGTCTATTTTTCTAAGAATAGTCAATAGAAAAATCCTATGGCTAGACCTTAGGCTACTAAAAAGAAAAAACTAAACCTCAACCAAAAGTGAGGTCAACATGCTTTTGGGCAGAGCTTGATCAGGTTAGGATTAGTTTTAAGTTTGTCCCAAAGTGGTTTAGGGCTACGCTAGAGTTTGGTTTAGGAATTAGGTTGGTTACGGTTCTTGCTATAGGTGCGTAGGTGAGCTAAGAATCTTAGGTTGGGGGTTTTAAATTGGTTAGCATTAGGGTCATGGGGGTTTAGCGGGTTACGGTTTTGGGTTTTAGTGTTTAAGATGAATTAGTGTTTTGTGTGGGTGTTAAATGTGTTGTAGATTTTGGTTTTGGCCCTTCAAGTGCTTCTAGGTTTTGGGTTAGTGTGTTTAATGGGTTGATAGTGGGTTGATAAGTTAATTAATTGGTTAGTGCTTTTAGTGTATTGGTAGTGGGTTGATAGGTTAATTAATGGATTAGTATGTGAGTTAACGAGGTTTAGGTTTCAGGTATGAGTGTTTAAGGGGTATAATGTGTTTAGGTTAGTGATATAAGGGTTTAGTTAATAGGTTTATGTGTGTTTTAGGGGTTACAACCACTTAAGCATGAAAACTTATGCTTAGTTTGAAAGAGTATGGGTACTCCTGGGGATATACAAATATAATGTAGTTATCTATAGAATTCCTTAGTGTGGAGGCCATATTACTATGACTTGAGATATATCCATGCCCTGTGAAGACATTTTAAATCTGACCCAATGACCATGCAAGGAACGTAAACCATAAAATAAGTGCTTATTTTAAAATGGATTCAATTTTAATAAAAAATTTTGATTAAAATAAATCATTTATTATTAAAATTTTAAAAAAATGATTTTTATCCTAAAGATTCTGGGTGCAAATGTGAAGAGCCCAGACAATCCACAATAAAAAGATAGCACGAATCTTAACACTCAATGTAAGAAAATAAACACACCACATGAATAACATAAATAAAAGGTCAGAGCCACTAGGTCGGCAACATATCCCAGAAAGACAAAATTAAGGTCAAGCTTTGCATAGACATATTTGATTCTAATTTTTATACAACAATGTGAATTTGCAATTAAGGCTCATGGTTCTGCACCTCAAGTACCTTAAGACTCATGCTCGTACCTTATTTTTGATACAGACTCTAACCAAGGGACTAAATACATATGAAAGTCCAAGAAAATCTTGACAACATCAAAATTTTGTAGACATTATTTCATGTGATTGTAAAATGAACCATGTTTGGTGGAAGTAGAGTTGAGAAACACCTACAGAAAAGGCGTTAATATAAATTATGATGCTTCGCCCTAATTAAGTAGGGCTCGCTAAAAGAAAACCACTCTAAATATACTAGTGCATATGTCTCTCCCTAGTAAACATATAAAAGTCAACATTTAAAATGCATGTCTATGCATAAATTATAGAAAAATAGTCAAACATATGAAAACCCTAACTAAACCCAACTCAATTTTAAGCAAACATCTAAAATAAGGTGCCTTAATTTCATACATCTACATTTGTGCAAAAAGTGTCGCTAAGGCAAAAGGTATGATTTTGATGGGTTCACCATCATTGGCTTCATCCTAAAGATCCAAGAGATCTAAAACACATCACTATGAGATGATGGTTCCAAACAAAATTAATTTTTAATGATTGACCTTACATATGGTCGAAATTATAGATGTCTTAGTTTTAAAATATACATAAAATCTAATGAATAATATTAATAAAATTTTTTTCTATTAGCTTAAAGAAGGACCTCATATATGTGTCTAAAAAAATTAAGTGATATATTTTAGATCTCTTGGATCCTTAGCAAAATCATACACATGTTGATCATAATGTAATAATTTGCAATACTTGTTAGAATATAACCATGAGCAATGATCATTAAAATATTACATCTAACATTGCGTCACACATCTAAGAAGGAAATTTTCCATCAATATGTTGACTCTCCTAAAGCTACATGCGAGATTGATTCAAAAGTGAACGATAATCATGCAAGATATGACCACTCAAGTTAGGTGCGAGCAATCATAAAATGGAAAAGCTGATATGATAAATATGAGTATTATGCTAGGTGGCAACACTCATATCAGATAACATGTAATTTACTTGTTAAGAATGACCACACAAGGTTACGTGATCACATGTGAAAGCAAGCAAAATCCTCACAATACACAATCATACTAGGTGAAGTGATCGTTTGAACATATACATGATATATCCATGACAATTCTAGAAGATAACATAGATAATAGGTAGCATGAATCATGCTAGGTAGAGTCACGATGAGATGGGCTTTGTATGCTAGACATACCCTTATAATATGCAAGTGTACTACATAAGCATGTGGGGATACATGCCCATGCAGAGACTTCAAGCATGTAAATGCAAGTGTACATATTATACACAATCATACTAGGCGAAGTGATCGTTTGAACATATACATGATATATCCATGACAGTTCTAGAAGATGGCATAGATAATAGGTAGCATGAATCATGCTAGGTAGAGTTACGATGAGATGGGCTTTGTATGCTAGACATACCCTTATAATATGCAAGCGTACTACAAAAGCATGTGGGGATACATGACCATGCAGAGACTTCAAGCATGTAAATGCAAGTGTACATATTATACACAATGACATACAATGATATATAAATGTAAGTGCACAAACTGTTATGCATATGTCACACAAAGGTATGCTACATGCAAATGCATCATGTGTGATGCACAAGTGATGTATGTATCCAACTTGAGCACCTGAGATATAAGCCTATGTAAGATCACGAAATAGATAAGTGCATGTGCACAATGAGATGTACACATGACAAAAAGTGTGATTCTACAAACAAGCACAACAAAAAATATGTTTTTACATATACATAATGTTAATCTAAATGCAAGATACAAAAATAATTTGTATACATATTTGTCACAAGCACACTACAAAAGAAATATACTTTTATGTAAGATTTTAAAATCATGTCTGCTTATAAGAAATATGCACATGCTAAATCATAAGCAAAAACACAAATAATTTATTTATGCAATATGTAAATATCATACATGCATGTGATATGTAATATGCTCATTCCAAAATGAAACCCTAGATATACTTGATGGAAAATTAATCTACCTAAACAACCTCTAATGGTTTTGGTTTTTAATGTGTGAGAAGTACCAACACAACATTTTACAATAGAATGATGTACCCACTCTACTTTTGTAATATAAGCATGAGGGATTTTCTTAAAGAAAACTCTTATGACCTATATAATGGAAGATCAAAGGGTTCTTCCATTCCCTAGGCTCAAAGGTTCCATCATACCATCAAAAACATGGAGCCATCACAACAAATACAAGCTTACTACAATCTTGAATATATATGTAAGGGAGTGGTGGATTGGAAAAAAAACACTTATAGATCTTTGGGAAAACATAAAAATTTCCTCCTATGAAATTTTCTATAACACTAATTTAACCTAATAACTCTAACAACATCTCAGAAGGATTTTCTATAATAGAAAGAGCACAAAAAAAAATATTTCACCATCGTGATGCTTGTCGTGGCATGTTCTTTGCTTGTCCAAGCTCTCCTCATGCAAGATAGAAGATGGTTCTCTCCTCCAAACAAGTTTCAAGAGAAAGTCACTCTTTTTCACTCAGCTAAATGACAACGACTTTTTATATGCAATAAAATATAAGATAAATATGGACATAATAAATATTCAATAATTGTAAAGTCACACTTATCAATGCAAGTATACATATCGCTCAAGTAATATAAGATAAATATGGACGAAATAAATATTCAATAATTGTAAAGTCACACTTATCAACGCAAGTATACGTATCGCTCAAGTAGATTAAATATTCAATAATTGTAAAGTCACACTTATCAACGCAAGTATATGTATCGCTCAAGTAATGGATTCGATAAAGATGGATGTATAAAATATTCAATAATTGTAAAGTTACACTTATCAACGCAAGTATACGTATCGCTCAAGTAATATAAGACTCTAATGGAGTCCAAGATATCAATCCCACATGGAGTAGTTTAGAATTATGAAGTAAGATTTTAGAAAAACAATACTTTAATCACAACAACAAAGTTCAATTTGCTTATTTGTCACTAATAGGCAATTGAAATAAATAGGTAATTTTAATAACAATTAAATAACTAATGATACTGAGGAGGGTTTAATTGTGATATTCAATATATAAGAAAGCATCCTTCTCCTTGTCAAGAAATCATAGTGAATGGATAAAATGAATTAGTTCAATTTATATTGTGCCCAAATAGGAGCATACCTATTATTTACCCTTTGGTCCAGGCATGAAGAACATTGACTAATCCTACACTTGTTTACTGAATCTGCCGCTAGGCTGGGAGGATACCGGCTCTCACTTCGGAGCTCCCACGTTCCCCTCACCTGAGGGCTGACTAGGCTGGGAGGATACCGGCTCTCACTTCGGAGCTCCCATGTTCCCCTCGCCTGAGGGCTATTAGGCTGGGAGGATACCGGCTCTCACTTCGGAGCTCCCACGTTCCCCTCGCCTGAGGGCTAAAAGCTGGGAGGATACCGGCTCTCACTTCGGAGCTCCCACGTTCCCCTCACCTGAGGGCTAACATGTCTGGGAGGATACCGGCTCTCACTTCGGAGCTCCCACGTTCCCCTCACCTGAGGGCTAACATCAGAGGATACCGGCTCTCACTTTGGAGCTCCCACGTTCCCCTCACCTGAGGGCTAACATCTACACACTGGCTCTCACTTTGGAGCTCCCACGTTCCCCTCACCTGAGGGCTAACATCTACACTTCAGCACTGCTCTCACTTCGGAGCTCCCATGTTCCCCTCACCTGAGGGCTAACATCTACACATCAGCACCGACTCTCACTTCGGAGCTCCCACGTTCCCGCCTAAGGGCTAACATCTACACATCAGCACCCCGGATCTCACTTCGGAGCTCCCATGTTCCCCTCGCCTGAGGGCTAACATCTACACTTCAGCACCCAGGATAGGACCGAATTAGGGATTTTAGTATGTCACTCTAAAATCTCCAATTGCCTAAGGGGAGGCTAGGCTGGGAGGATACCGGCTCTCACTTCGGAGCTCCCACGTTCCCCTCACCTGAGGGCTCGTAGCTAGGCTGGGAGGATACCGGCTCTCACTTCGGAGCTCCCACGTTCCCCTTGCCTGAGGGCTGACTAGGCTGGGAGGATACCGGCTCTCACTTCGGAGCTCCCATGTTCCCCTCGCCTGAGGGCTATTAGGCTGGGAGGATACCGGCTCTCACTTCGGAGCTCCCACGTTCCCCTCGCCTGAGGGCTAAAAGCTGGGAGGATACCGGCTCTCACTTCGGAGCTCCCACGTTCCCCTCACCTGAGGGCTAACATGTCTGGGAGGATACCGGCTCTCACTTCGGAGCTCCCACGTTCCCCTCACCTGAGGGCTAACATCAGAGGATACCGGCTCTCACTTTGGAGCTCCCACGTTCCCCTCACCTGAGGGCTAACATCTACACACTGGCTCTCACTTTGGAGCTCCCACGTTCCCCTCACCTGAGGGCTAACATCTACACTTCAGCACTGCTCTCACTTCGGAGCTCCCATGTTCCCCTCACCTGAGGGCTAACATCTACACATCAGCACCGACTCTCACTTCGGAGCTCCCACGTTCCCGCCTAAGGGCTAACATCTACACATCAGCACCCCGGATCTCACTTCGGAGCTCCCATGTTCCCCTCGCCTGAGGGCTAACATCTACACTTCAGCACCCAAATGGGACCGAATTGAGGATTTTAGTCTGTCACTCTAAAATCTCCAATTCTACGCCCGATAATGGCTCTCACTTTGGAGCTCTCACGTTCCCCTCACCTGAGGGCTAACATCTACACTTCAACACCCAAACAATAGGATTGAATTGGGGATTTTAGTCTATCACTCTAAAATCTCCAATTCTAAGCCCGATAATTTTATTTCCCTATTTCAATTGAGGATTTTAGTCTGTCACTCTAAAATCTCCAATTCTACGCCCGATAATTTTATTTCCTAGGCTGGGAGGATACCGACTCTCACTTTGGAGCTTTCACGTTCCCCTCACTTGAGGGCTAACATCTACACATCAGCACCCAAACGATAGGACCGAATTAGAGATTTTAGTCTGTCACTCTAAAATCTCCAATTCAACACCCGATAATTTTATTTTCCTATTTATTTCCTCGCCTGAGGGCTAACATCTACACTTCAGCACCCAAACGATAGGACCAAATTGGGGATTTTTCCGTCACTCTAAAATCTCCAATTCTACGCCCAATAATATTATTTCCGTATTTATTTGCACCCAACTTCCAAGGGCTTTGACCTCCATGAATCTTGGATGTAATCTTCGCTTTAGTTGTAANAGGACAACGATTCCTAGAAATTTCCCGGAGGTGACGCCAAAGGCGAACTTTAAGGGATTCATTTTAAGGTCATATCGTCATAACCATTCAAACACGATCCTCAAATCATACAAATGGTCTATTTTCCATTTACTTTTGATGACCAGATCATCCACGTAGCATTCTACTTGATTGTGAATGAGGTCATAAAAAATCTTCATCATTGCACGCTGATATGTCGTTCCACCGTTCTTTAGGCTGAACAACATCACTGTGTAGCAGAAGATTCCAATCGGTGTTCTGAAAGCTGTAAGTGCTGCATCCTCGGGATCCATCTTAATTTGTTTACCCCGACGATCCGTCCATGAAGGAGAAAATCTCATGTATCGAAGCAATGTCCACCATCATCTCTGGTATAGGTAGTGGAAACTTGTCTTTTGGACATGCCTTGTTCAAATCTCTGAAGTCGACACAAATGCGGATCTGTCCATTTTTCTTTTTAACAGGTACAATATTGGCTAACCACGTCGAGTACTGCACCTCTTTAACAAAGTTTGCGTCTATCAACTTTTTCACCTCGGCGATGAATTGTTGTTCTATTTCAAGGCGCATTCTCCTGGGAGCTTGTTTTACTGGGGTTACATTCTTATCCACCCCAATTTTATGGGCTGCAACCTCTACCGACAGCCCTGACATTTCATCATAGCTCCATGCGAAGCAATCTTTGAATTCTGCTAATCGTTTGACTAGTTCTGCAGATTGAGAACTTATAAATGTAGGTAGGGTCGTTCTTCAGTCCCGAGGTTAATCTCTTTCAATTCATCGACAGTGGATTTAATTTCTTCTCTGGCGGAGCATCTTCTATTGGTTGATCAGCAGAGTCATTCTCTATATCGAGACAATCCTCTTCTGACTCACTAGTAACAACCATGCAAAATTTTGGTGGAGCATCTTCTATTGGTTGATCAGCAGAGTCATCCTCTACATCGAGACAATCATCTTCTGACTCATTAGTAACAACCATGCAAAATTCAGAATCATCGACTGGTCCAACTGTACCAAATCCGAGACCTCTTTTGAATTGGGAGTTCGATTATTAGTATTCCATAGTTTTTCAAAAAGTTGAAATTTATCTTTTGGCATTTGTTTTGGTTGAATTAACTTTTGAACACAAGGCGAGAAGTAACCAAAAGGCAATTTCATTAATTCATTAAAATCAACATCCAAATTTACATGTTTTTCAGTCTCAGTAGAGGTAGAAGCACGGTAAAATTTGATCAGCTTTGAACCAACACTATGGACTTCCTTGACCTCTAAACTCTCGACCTTTTAAGGGAGAATCAGAGTGAGGGTCATAGTATCAACATAGTGGTTTATCCGATCATACATTATTTCATATTCATTCCTCTCTGTATCTTCTAGGGATATCTCGTACTGAGGTTTCTTTTGCTTCGTCATCATTATTTCGTCTTCAGAATTGTCTTCATCACCAATGTTGATAGTTGGCCTAGTCCGTTCAACAATTAAATTGATCTTTCCTCGTCCGCGTCCCCAGCCTCGACCTCGGGTGCGTGAAGCAGAAGAAACAAGTAAATTAAATTGATATCTCGTACTAGAAGAACCTCCACCAACTCGTCATAGGGGAGTGGTAGAAGGTTGTTGAAGCGGAGTTGTATGGCCTCCTTTTTGTGATTCTCCTGAATCTTCATCTTTGTGTTTCAAAATCTCGCGCAAGAAGACAGTCTTCTTTGGAGGCGCGTAGTAGGCAGCATCTTCATGGATACCAACTTCATGAGAAGACTGTCTTCTTTGGAGGCGCGTAGTAGGCAGCATCTTCATGGATACCAACTTCATGTACTGAAAGTGGTTGTAGATCTCCCTTGATGCAATTTTCTTGAACATCTTTGCGGTATTTATTACACTGGTGTAGAGATGATGGAACCATATTGTGCTCGTGAATCCATAGTTGGCCCAATAGAGCATTAAAAGAGGTTTCGGCGTTGATGATATGAAATTTAACGGTTGTTACGAGTTCTTCGACCTTCATAAGTATTGTAATTGACCCAAGGGCTCTTTCTCCCTTTTGGTTGAATCCTCTTAACATCATTTTATCAGCTGTAAGCTCNTATTTTTATGTATACAAATGTTATAAAGATTTTGAAACATTAATTGAGGCCAATTGACTAGGCTATGGGTTCAATTTGGTGAGATTAGGTCATATGGCCAAAATTGGGGTTTTGACCCAAATCAAAATTGGGCTCAAATCATAGACCAATTGAGCTTGGATTTGATTTATTTTGGTTATATCAAAAGTGAATTTGAGTTTAGGATTGGAATTGGGGTCAATTGAGATCAAATTGATGGACATTTGAGTTGGATTTGGGGAAATTTGAGTCTTTAAAGGGCTATTTGGGGATTTTTCTTAAAGATGGTCAAATTGGCCAAATTGGGTCATGTGGTAGTTGAGATAAATGAAATTGGGAATATTTGGGATTTATTGGAATTTTCTGGGAATTTTTGGAATTTTTGAAATTTTGGACTATGGAGGGGTATTTTGGTAATTTGGGGGTGTTTTAGGGGTAAAAGGCCAAGATGGGTATTATGGAGGGGTATTTTGGTAATTTGGGGGTGTTTTAGGGGTAAAAGGCCAAGATGGGTATTTTTAAGAGGGGTATTTTGGTAATTAGGGGGTGTTTTAGGGGTAAAAGGCCAATTTTTGAGCTATGGAGGGGCATTTTGGTAATTTGGGGGTGTTTTAGGGGTAAAAGGCCAAGATGGGTATTTTGGTAAGCACTTAGGTACCAATCATAAAAAAAAGCCATGGAACGATGGAAACCCTATTTTGGGTCCTCTACATAGTGGACTTAGCAAAACCATAGCCTTAGGGCTAGTAGGCTTAGGGACCATCTACATGAGTATCCCAAAAGACCAAGGGATCTAGGCTAGAAATTCAGGGTTTAGGGTTGTGAGTGATTTTGGGTGTAGATAAGTGTAGGTAGAGCCTTAGCTCCAGACCAACACCTAAGGTTAACCCTATGGTCCAGCAATCCTAAGGGTGACTCATCTTGAGTTTCTCCCACAGTGACCCCACCTACTAAGTATTTAGAGGTTGAGAGCAATATATGGAACTTCAAGCTGAGTGGAGAAGAATTTGGAATTTCTAATGGTGAGGGTTCCACATCTATTTTTTTAAGAATAGTCAACAGGAAAATCCTATGGCTAGACCTTAGGCTACTAAAAGGGAAAAAACTAAACCTCAACAAAAATTTAGGTCAACAAATGGACCCCCAATAGGTGTGGTGTGCAGGGAAAGCACACCGCGCATATTGGCGTTGATCGATGAAATCAACAAAAACCAATACAAACTCCTAAGTCAACTGACCCGGAAGTATGCGTAGAGTTGCGTGTGTGATTTGTTTCTGCCGGGGAATTAGTAGGTGTGTGCTTAATCAAGTCGAGAAGTAGGGACTCTCGCTGGGGATTGGAGAGTGGACTTTGAGTTATGAAATTTCAAAGATTTCTAAAGGATGGGAATCAGAATGTAAGTGCTGATCCTGAGGTGGGAATTGAAATTCAGATATCAATTCAAAAAGAGAGAGAGTCGGAGTGTCAGAACCGACCTCGAATGTAATGAATCAGAAATGTAGGACTGATTCGGAAATGAGAATTAAAATATAGGTCTATTCTCAAAAGAGGGCGTCAGAATGTAAGGACCGACCTCGAATGTAATGAATCAAAAATGTAGGATTACTTCAGAAATGAGAATTGAAATGTGGTCAATTCTCAAAAGAAAGGGTCGGAATGTTAGGACCGACCTCGAATTTAATGAATAAGAAATGTAGGATTGATTCAGAAATGAGAATTGAAATGTAGGTCAATTCTCAAAAGAAAGCGTCGGAATGTAAGTCAACCTCGAATGCAATGAATCAGAAATGTAGGACTGATTCAGAAATGAGAATTGAAATGTAGGTGACCTCAAATGTAAAGAATCAGAAATGTAGGACTGATTCGAAAATGAGAATTGAAATGTAGATCTCAAATGTAAAGAATCAGAAATTTAGGACTGATTTGGAAATGAGAATTGAAATGTAGGGCCTCGAATGTAATGAATAGAAATGTAGGACTGATTCGAAAATGAGAATTGAAATGTAGGTAAATTCCTCAAATGTAATGAATCAGACATGTAGGACTGATTCAAAAATGAGAATTGAAATGTAGGTCAATTCTCAAAAGAAAGTGTCAGAGGACCGAACTCGAATGTAATGAATCAGAAATGTAGGACTGATTCAAAAGTGAGAATTGAAATGTAGGTTAATTCTCAAAAGAAAGTGTCAAAATATAAGGACCGACCTTAAATGTAATGAATCAGAAATGTAGGGCTGATTCAGGAATGAGAATTGAAATATAGGTCAATTCTAAAAAGAGGGTGTCGGAATGTAAGGACCAACCTCGAATGTAATGAATCAAAAATGTAGGACTGATTCAGAATTGAGAATTGAAATGTAGGTCAATTCTCAAAAGAAAGGGTCGAAATGTAAGGACCGACCTCAAATGTAATGAATCAGAAATGTAGGACTGATTCAGAAGTGAGAATTAAAATATAGGTCAATTCTTAAAAGAAAGTGTCGGAATGTAAGGACCGACCTCGAATGTAATGAATCAGAAATTTAGGACTAATTCGGAAATGAGAATTGAAATGTAAGCATTAATTCAAAGATAAGAGAATTGAAATGTAAGTATCAATTCAAAGATGTGAAAATTGAAATTTACAAAGCTTATGGCGTTGAATTTGCAGAAGTGTGTCATGTGAAGAGGTTCATTTTGAAGAAGATTTGTAGAGCTTTGTGAAATTTTGTGCAGAATGTGAAATTCTGCGAGGATGTGCGTAGAGTTAATGTAGATAACGATGGTTGTGTTGCACACACAAAGAGTAGGAAATTCCGAAAATGGAAGAATCTACTCAACAGGTTTGTTTTATTTTCTTATTATTTTTATCACAATTTAATTTTTCAAAATGCATTTTTAAAGTTTTAATTTTAGTAAGTTGATTTTAAAAAGAAATTTGTTTTGTTATTGACTCATTTTTTATTATCTTTCATTCGTGTTTAGTACATTGTTGAAGATTTATTGTTTCGTCCTTTGTTCATCGAAATTCTGAACCATCGCAAGGTTCGCGGCTTTCATCCATCGCACAAAAAGGCAACTGACAAAAAGGCACAATTTGAGAGAAATTTCATTAATCTACTTGAATAAAGATGCTACAGATCAAACATAGGCTAATGCCTCAAAAGGTACATCATGTAATTCATGTTGAAATACATTGAGAATCTTCTCATGATATGAGTACATCATAGACTGATTACATCAGATACATGTCATGCTGTTAAAAGAAAGCAAGTAAACCATTTGTGCCTGGTATGTTGAGCTTCTGATCAAGCAGACATTCTAAGTCATGCTCCAGGATAAGAGTTCCCTTCGCATGTACCTAGAGGTACAACCTTCTCATAGCTCGTAAGGAAATAACTCCTCCAATTCCTGGTCTAGCTGGAATCCATATGGTATTTTACTGTCATCCATTCTGTAGAAGGTTACAGACACCCTGCGGTGTCTTACTCCTGGAATGCAGTGCTTGGCAACGTCTGCACCGTTGCCTTTGAGAACAAGTACTGAACCAACTGGAAGAGGAATCTCCACACCTCCTCTGAATTCACCAGGGTCGACTATATCGATTTCTTTCCAAACAGAATATTGCACTTACTCATGAACGAGACCGTGCAGAAAGGCCTCACAAAATCATGATGGTCGATGTGTGTGGAAATGCATTTACCTTCTTCATAAATGTTGATGATGCAACTGTTAGGAATGCAAGTAGCGGGTAGAATATTCCTCTTAACCATTCTCTTGATCATCCATTTTATCATTGGTGGTAACGGATCCACTTGGTCTTATCTGAGGATCCCAGGCGGATTTTCCTGTCTGTCATTCGTAAAATTGTAGCAACAGCCACATTGGATGGTGATTCTTCCCTTTCCCCGCATCTATTTCTTCAGCTCGGAGTATGTTCTCTCCATGAGGAGGCCCACTTGACCTCTATCTTTTAAATCAAAGATGCAGTCCAGAATGCTTCTTTCATCAGTTTCAGAGAAAATATAGCTCCAGGCCCTCCAATATGTTGATAAACTTTCCCTGAACCTCTTCATAGAACTCAAATTCTCTTTTATTTACTTTACTTATCTTGTAGTATTCTACCATACCAGGAGTCGGCAGCTGCCGTGGGCATTCCTTCCTCCGGGCCTCGGTGGGAACCCAAACCGGTGTTGGTCGATCAGGAATATGAGATTCAGCCTCAAGTGGGATGTATGATCCTGGGCTCCATGGTGCACGTTGATCCGTCCCCAGTGGGACATACGGTTCATTTGCCACAAAATATGGAGTCTTAGACTCGTTGGTGCTTGAAGTGTATTCTTCTAATGTACGGAAACGTTGTAGATGTAGAACGTTGCAGTTCGGGCATTCTACAAATGCGCCCGTGACTGATTTCTCGGCTGGTACCTCAACGTTGCATGTTGGGCAACCTCTGCACAAGATATCTTGGACCAGGGGCACATCTATTTCTGTCACAAATCCTGACTCTTCATATGTAGTGGGCAGGCTGGCAGAAGTTTCTCTCAGATCTGGATCGTAAATATGTCCCTCAAGAATGGGGGTAAGAAAACTGCTCACGTCTCTCTGGCGCTTGCGTTCTTATCGCTGAAAGGCTCTCTATTTCTTTCAGCTTGCATTTCTGCGTTGCGTCCTACGGAGCAGAGTATTTGGTAGTTGTTCACTATGGGCAGCTATCAGGCCCCTTGCTTGAGTAGCTATCATGGAGGGCAGACGGCTGGGCCCCTCCATCGGATCTTGTTATGCTATAATGTTTTTACCTTTGCGTGACACATTGTCTTGAGTGGTCACCCTCAACAATGAAGGCAGTCCTTCCTTTTCTTTATTGCTGACTACATCCATTAGAGGACCCTCGTAGTCGATATCAATTTGGTTGAAATCCATGTTGAAATCTATGACACCTCCTTGCGGTGTCATATCTTCATTCAGTGTGAGGTTCCAGCCATCCTGGAAGGCAAAGATCAGCCTCTGTATTGACATTTTTCTATAGACGACAGAAAGAAACCTCAGTGGGCCAAAGATTGGCATGAATAAGAACAAAACAAAGTATTCGTTAAAGTAAATTTTAGTTTGTTTTGATGAAAAGTATTACTCATTTTATGTGTGAGTTTTGTTTGATTTAATAGGGTATTTAAATTCAAAAGTAGAAAAGAGAAAGTGTGAAGTTCAAAAATCTCCTCAAAATTTTCATTATGTTGAGGTTAATTACAAAATTTGAACCCGGGCATAGACATATGGCCACATAGATAACCCTAAAGCAATAAAAGTTTCAAAGTTTCAAAGCAAGCAGAGACAAGTGGAGGCAGGTGACATTAAGCAGCATCAGGTTGCGTAATAGGTTTTCAAGTACCGTCCATTTATCGGTAACATGGGTCTTTAACCCCGAAAGTTCACTAACTGGTAGGCTCCACCTGTATAAACCTTCTCAACAATAAACGGTCCCTCCCAAGTTACCTCGAACTTCCTACCTAATTTCCGGCAAGCAAGAATAGGCCTTTTGAGCACAAGTACGAGGTCACCAATTTTGAATGTCCTTGAGCGGACCAATTTGTCATGGGCTTGTACCATCTTTGCCTGATAGAGCTTTAAATGTTGTTGGGCTTCTAGTCATTTTCCTTCGAGACTCTCCAATTACTCAAGTCTGAGTTTGGCACTTTCTTCTATTGTGAGTTGGTTGGCAACGGCGACTCTGAGAGATGGCGTCTGGATTTCTAGCAGTAAGACAGCCCCAGTCCCGTACATGAGCATATAAAATGTACACTGAGTGGGAGTCCTAAAATTCGTTCGGTAGGTCCACAAGGATTCTAACAGTTTGTTATGCCAATCCCTTTTATTTTCATGTAATGTTTTCTTCAAAATATGTACCAGTGTCTTGTTGAAAGCTTCAGCCATACCATTTGCTATGGGATAGTAAATTGTAGACTATCTCTAATATATCCCATGTCTTCTGACAAAATTGTTGATCTTTGTACTTTTAAAAGTTATCCCATTGTCAGCGATTATTCTTCGCGGTACTCAGAAACGGTAGACAAATTGGCTTTTGAAAAAATTGGAGGACATGTTGTGTCATAACCTCATGTAACGGTACTGCCTCTGCCCATTTGGAGAAGTAATCTATAGCGGCAAGTATAAACCTGTGTCTTTTAAAAGATGGAGGGTCTATCGGACCTTTTATGTCTGTGCCCCCAACACTCGAATGACCACGAGGCAACAGTTGGGTGCAGCAAATTCGGAGGCTGGTCTAAGACCACCCCATGCACTAGGCATTAGTGACATCTTCTGGCTATGTCCATGCAATCGGACATCATTGCTGGCCAATAATATTCGAGTGTTTTCATCTTCATTTTCATTTTTGGTCCCGACTGGTGAGCGCCACACAATCCGGCATGTACCTCTTTGACAATATTCTGTGCCTCAGCTCTGCTTTAACACCGTAGCCATATTTGGTCGAACAATCTTCTATAGAGAACATTTCCCACCAGGGCGTAAGACATGGCCCTTTTCGTGAAATGGTACGCCTCAGACTTGTGCTCTGACAGCTTTCCAGTATGCAAATATTTTATTAATAGCTTACGCCAATCTTCATTTATGTCTGCAACTGTATTTATTGTTTCTTCTTTTCCAAGTTTGCGTAGAGTTTTGAAGTTGTTTTAAGACAAGACTCGTCTTCCTTGCACCGTGACTTCGATGGAATCCTCCGGCGGACACGCCATTTCCTTAGCGAGTTTTGCTAGAGCATCTGCATGGGCATTATCTTCCCGAGGAATCTGGTAGAAAGTCACGTAAGGGATTTGCTCCAAGAGCTTCATTGTGCACTGATGGTATTCTGCTAGTCTTGGTTTCAAAATTCTGTATTGTTCGGTGACTTGCTGGATGACAAGTTGAGAGTCACCATAAATGGCAATGTTTGTTATATCCATTGAAATCAATTCCAATCCGGTGATTAAGGCTTCATATTCTACTTCATTGTTGGTACATGGCTCCGGCATGCCAATTCGGTGATTAAGGCTTCATATTCTGCTTCATTGTTAGTGCACGACTCTGTCAGGTGGTAGTGATTAAGTCTTCATATTCTACTTCATTGTTGGTGCATGGCTCTGTCAGGTGATATGAGAACCTCAACATACCCTTATCTGGTGTAATAAAGATCAAATTCATCCCTGTCTTGCCTGGTATAACCGTGTCTGATCCTTTGTCTTTCGTGGCTGACGAAGCACCATCAAAGTACATTTCCCAGTGTTGCGCAATAGAAAATTCCATTTATAGTATTTGCTCGTCTGGTAACTCATCATTGAGAGAGGACCCAGCTGGCAGAGGGTGTGCAGCAAGAAAGTCTGCCAAAATCTATCCCTTGATAGCACGGAGGGGCACAAAATTTATATCAAATTGCAATAAGATCATTGACCATCTCNAATGCTTAGTCTGGCAGGCAACTTCCTAAGATGAGCTAGCACATTATAGTCTACTTTGTACGGTCCTCCGATTTTATCTTGATTATGTGGTTCTTACACTGGCGGAGGTGGGGGTATGTCTTCTCAAGACATTATCTATTTTCCTTTGTCTATTGGAGCTGCTCTTGGTGGTAACACTTTTCCGCTGCTCAAGTTGACTTCTGTGACTTCTTCTTGAGATATCATTGTTGAATGTTTCGGTGTCTTTTCCTCGTCGTTGGAAAGATCTAAGTTGATGGCGAATGGGGCACCATGACACTCGAGAGTTGGCTCTTCGTTATCGGTGCTGTCATAAGCGATATCATTGAGTTCTTCTTTGGCCTTGACAACGAGTTCATCAGACTCAACGATTTGAGGATCATTTCGGGGATCGAGATCGTAACTTGCTTGGCTATAATCAGTCACGTTATTACTAGAAATAGTCAAAACATAGCCAAAATCACAATCATTATATTCATAAGACCCCGGAGGGACAAAAAGATAATCATACAAAGTCAAGGGCTTGAGAATTTTCTTCCCAAAATCCGAGACAACCAGTCTAGTGGAGGCAGCCCCTATCCTACCCCCCGTGCTATCAATCTTGGCAGTGACGCTTTTCTTTTTCTTGCTCTTTGTCCCTGACGATGATGGATTTTCTGGTGAAATCTTCATCTCGGGCTCGGTATGCTGCAGACTCTTAATGGAGGCTTGTTTTGATGCAGATCCTTAATGGAGGCTTGTTTCAATGAATCCTGTATTAGATTGAGGACCCTCTTGAGTTCATCCCAAGTTGTACTCCATCCATCTGCTTTGACATATGGATCAATTGGGGAGATTGACTCAGCTGAAATCATTTTTATGGAATCTTTTTCAGGTTCTCTCAAATACTCCTTCGGGATTGTTATATTTTCTTCCTTTAGGTTCTTCTTAAGCTAGTCTTTAAAGACGAAGCACTTGTCTATAGTGTGTCCAAGTAAACGGTGGTACGGGTAATAATTTGGTTCATTTTTCTTATCCACCTCTTTGGGTTTATTTGTATCAGGCAGTTTGAATTCTAGTTTCTTCATAAGGCTTTTGAATATTTTAGGTACAGCTTCATCTTTGAAGGAATAAACAACTTTTTGTCGCTCTAACAGGGATACTCTTTAGCCGTTGTTCGAGGTCATCCCTCCTCAGACGGCCGTTGGTTGGATTGACTGCTCTGTTTCTGACAATACTGTGACGAAGACTGGCGATGCTCTTCTACATATAATTTTATCGGTTGCTTTCCTTTGTGGATAGTTGCGACTAATCTTGATTTCTTTTCAAACACTCTGGTTACCTTAGCCTTTTCATGTGGCTCCATGTGCTTCATTTCTTCTTGAAGATTGCTAGCTTTACTAAGTAGCTTCCGAAAGGATTTGATGGTGAGTCCCTTAAGCATGAAAGCTGCTGGCCCATGAATGCTTTTGAGTATAATCTGAATCGCTTGATGTTCCTGTAGCTGAGGTTCACATTTCATGATAAGGTTTCTCCACCTCAAAATATAGTCTACCAAAGTTTTGCTAGACTTTTGCTTCTCCATCATAAGCTCTCCATAAGGCACATGGTGCTGCACCCCAGCATATCTTTTCACAAATAATTGTGCCAACTCAATAAATGTTTTAACTGACCTGTTGGGGAAGTTAGCGTACCAGTCAAAAGCAATCCTTGACAAGCTGCTGATGAACTGTTGGCAGAGTAGAGCTTCGTTATTTCTCGTGTTGCCACAACTGGCTCGGAAATGTGCTATGTGCTGTTGGGATTTCCAGTCCCATCGAATATCTTGAAGTTTGGGGCACAAAACCCTTGGGGAAAGGGATGACATCGAACTCCTTCGGGTAAGGTCTACCCTTTAGAATTGATGCACCGCCCTTGGACTGGGCTAAGGCATCCCGTACTTGTTCAACTATTTGCTTGAACTCTTTTTTTGGCATGGCACCTGACGGAGAATCCTTCTTTGGTTGTTCATCTTTGTCTGTCGAAGTAACCTCCCTTCTTTCATCCACGATGTGTATGATTTCTGGCTGATTAATCTCTGGATAAGCCAACCTTGGTGCTTGTGATTGCCCCTGAATGGTGGTCATGGCGGTCATAGCTGCAGTCATCTCTTCTATTCTTTTCTCCAGTAGAACAACTTGCTCGTCCCTTAGGAGGATAACCCTACGCAATTCATCTATGGCATTCTCTTCAGTGTGAGGTTGAGCCTCGCGCGCAGATGTGGTAGCTCTGGTTTCAAGGATAACCTCGAGGTCTTCAAATTCAGCTCAGTCTTGTAGGCTACGCAATTCATCTAACTCAAAAATCTCGATCCTGAGTTTCTCAACTTTTTCCTCAATTATTGATTCCTTGATTTCTGAGTTTCTCAACTTTTTCCTCAATTATCGATTCCTTGATTGCTTTAAGATCTGGAGGACCTTGGGGAAAATCCTCTACTTGTTCCTCCATCTCGCTGGCTATTGTTGCGACGATGTTAGATATTTCAGGCACTAGTTTTACTTCCTATCTTGCAGGCTCACTGAACTGTATTAGTGCAGCGACCTTGGGTACCCATACCCTCTTCTTCTTTAACAATGATGTCTCAGGATTGAACGTCTTAGTAGAGACATCGATATGTCGAGGGAAGGTATGCTCTCCGTGGTGTAGACCAGCTACAGTGTCAGGTAATCGTCTTGTCTTTCTTTCTGTGATTGCAAGAATGACTGGTAAACTTCTCAGACCCAGTCTTGACTTAATCGGTCGGCGACCTGCGGTCCTGGTGGTGGTATGGTCGATGGTGACTATAGCAGTATCAACACAGTTTGCCAAACGAAGCCAGACGGGAACACGAGTATGTGACTTTATAGTCGATTATGAGACTTTCTAGCGGACTTAACAACCTTCAAAATTTCATTTTTCATATGAGGGGAAATTGCATGTCCCACTCATTTAAGTAATTCGCTAACAGAACATCCTTCTTTAGTAGCAAGCCTTCTGAAGACTGCACTAACTCGGGTGATGGGGATGAATTTCTTTCCCTCCTCACCATGTCCATGAAGTGATGGTAATGCGACAACAATCTTCTGAATACTCTCATATCCATCAGTATCTGTCAGAGGATGGAATCTACTACCTCGTAAGAGTGGATAAATTTCCGATAGTACCTCTTCAACTTGATGAGGCTCCCCCTCAACGGGTGTGTTTTCAGTACTCTAGGCTTTGATGGCCCTCCGAACTCTTCTATTGCGGTTCCTCCTTTGAGTTTGGGTTAGTGGTACAGTCTTTGAGCTTGATCCGATCTCAAACACGGGTGGTGGAACAGTTAATCCTTCTGTCGAATCTTCAATGACCATCACTTCTTTTCCCTTAACAGTAGCAGGGATAGCAGGCTTGATGGCAGTAGCTTTAGCCTTCTTGCAGGCAGGGAAGTCCTGAAGGCAGTTCAAACTGAATTCTACAGAATGCTCTTGCATTTCTGGAGCAGCAATCTTCATTACCACAAACGGGGCATCCCCGAGGATAACCTCGAGGTCTTCAAATCCAGCTCCAAACTTGATGGTGGGAGCGACATTACGGGTGCTGTGGTCCATTAACAGGTTGCTGGAAAAGGCCAGTGTTGGGTAGGTCATTAAGGCGGGCTTTAAAACAGAAAGTTTTAGGGTTAGCTATATGGCCAGAAACCTCGAAACCTTTACTGCAAGCACTGAAAATAGAGGTTGATATGTAGACCGGGCGGGTCTTAATTTATGAGTAATTTTGACATCTTTGTTCAAAAAGGTGTAAAATTTAATTAATATTTCAAAGTGCGCACAACACAACAGGATCTGGTTTAATTCGCGAAGTAGCAAATCACATTTGGAAGGGAGATGTGAAAAAAATTTAGGACCTAGTGCGGGACCAACTTAGTGGCTAAAAATGCCCATGTGGAATTAGTCCACCGACACACCTATTGGGGGTCCGACCCCACAAGAAAATTTAAAGAGTCCTTAATGGCCTTCTGAGCCCTTGATTCAAAGATGGTTGAACAGCCAGTCCTGAAAAAAATTTAAGAAGTCCTTAATGGCCTTCTGAACCCCTCTGTTCAAAGATGGTTGAACAGCTAGTCCTGAAGTCCAAGGAGTTAGTTGTACTTTTCCCAGATAAAAACGAGTAATGTATGCCAACGGAAGAAGGGTAATCTGGTCCAAGAGGGACATGGACATATTACTGATATGTGAAGATAATATTTCTTGATTATTATGGAGAGAAAAGATTGTCCCCAGTGGAGTCGCCAGAAGCTGTCGGCGCTATTTCGGCGCTGGAAAATGAGTTGCCCGTAAGAAGCTGTCGGTCGCCGGAATCAAAATCCTGCCGCCCGCTTCGGAAGGACGTTGAAGTATGAAATCAAACTGACCCCATATTTTTCATAGTTTAAGAAGGACGTTGAAGTATGAAATCAAATTGACCCCATATTTTTCATAGTTTAAAATGAAAGAGCGCTGTACCTCAGATCATGTATCTATTCCGAAGGATAAACACAAGACTTGAGGATGAGGCTCGATGAAGTAAACTAGGGAAATTATGACGTCCGTTTGGTATGTGAAACCTTTATATTTGCCGACAAGTTCCCCTATTTAATATAAAGGATTAAATAGGGTTTATATTAAGCTAGGTTCGGACATGCTTCCTATAAGGGAAAACCCCTATAATTAATTACATCTTAAATGACCAAAGCCACCTAAGAAGACTCTTGATAAAAATCAAGAAATATGGAAATTTCAAAGGGTAGGAATCTTCAACGAATTCAAACGTAGAAGTGTGAAAGGGAATTGGTTCAAATTTGGAACAAAGGAGGAAAAACTAGGGGATGTCATGGATCCAGAGGAGAACCTCAGTGACTTCTCAAGCTATTCTAAGGTTTGGCTTCAGTTTTGAGGAGAAATATTTGAGTGTTTCATCCTGCCAATTTTATTAGTTAGGGCTCACATTCGTGTGAAATGATCACACCAATAGCCGGAAGATGTGAGGATTTAGGTTATGACAAACGACAACCTCAGAATCCTAAGACGAGTTAAGACTTATATTGTATAGCAGGTCTATGCAAAGTCCTAAAGATAAGTGAGGATTTACGTTGCATAAGCAAGCAACATCAAAGTCCTATGGCTTTGTTGTTTAAGTCTAAGGAAGAAAGATTGGTTTAGCTGGGGAAGACAGTTCCTATGGCTTTGTTATTTAAGTCTAAGGAAGGAAGATTGGTTTAGCTGGGGAAGACAGGTTAGTCTTATGGCTTTGTTGTTTATATCTAAGGAAGGAAGATTGGTTTAGCTGGGGAAGACAGGTTTTGTTGTTGAAGATGGCCATGCTGCCCACCATGCTAGCTCCAAGCTCCTTGCCGCGGCAAGTTTGAGTTATCTAGTGTGTCAAGTTATAATGTCAAATCAGGTGGCCCTTTGGTTGAAGTTCTTTAAATTTTANACGCTAAAAATTGTAAAAGTGTACCTGGCGAGTCTTCTCGTTCCACCACCTGAAACTTAAAATGCATGTTAAGACAGTTTATGAAGAGCAGGAAAAGTAAAATTTTGATAATTTTCCTAACCCTATGTCATATCTTGGAAAGGTAAAATTTTGGTAATTTTCCTAACCCTATGTCATATATTGTTGAGTCCTTAAAAGTTGCGAATCTTCTCGTTCCACCACCTGAAACTTAAAATGCATGTTAAGGCAGTTTATGAAAAGCAGGAATACAAATTTTGGTAATTTTCCTAACCCTATGTCATATCTTGGTGAGTCCTTAAAAGTTTAATTAGTTCTTATTGTTTTCCTAACCCTATGTCATATTTTGGTGAGTCCTTAAAAGTTTAATTAAGGACAATTTCGAATTTTGGTAATTTTCCTAACTCTCTGTCATATCTTGGTGAGTCCTTAAAAGTTTAATTAAGGATGATTTCATTGAGCGAAGAAGTTCTAACCCTATGTCATATCTTGGTGAGTCCTTAAAACTTTAATTAAGGATGATTTCATTGAGTGAAGAATATTAAGTTTAGTCGGCCTCTCAGGTATCCAACAAGTTAGGAGGGGGAAACAGGTCCATGCCTCCCTCTCACCAACAGGTGAAAAGCCTCGAGTCCATTTAAACTTATTATGTTGTTTAATGGTTCATCCTGTAAATACCCTTATTACTCATTGAGTAATGATGTCTCAATTATCCTTAAGAGTAGGTTGCTTATCATTTATCATTTAATTAGAAAATTATGTGAGTGAATTCTTAGTGTAATTTGAACACTTAGCCAAATTTTTAATCCTAATTGGGCTTAGTGGTGTTTCAAGGATGTTTGATATAATTATGTTTATTTCTCTAATCCTTGTTTAATTAATTTTTAATTTAGCCTAAGTCACCACAAAGCCTTTAAGACATAAGTGAGTGTCTCAATTAGTTTTAAAACGGTTAAGCTTTAAGTGGTCATGATTCATGATTTGGATTTTATTTGAAAACCAAGATAGGGGTATTAAATTGATTAGTTATTGACTTCAAAATTCATACCCCTAAGTCCAGGAACATTTTATTTTAATAAACTTCTAAAATTTAATAATTTATAAATTTATTAATCTTAATTAAGAAAGTCAGATTGGTTTCTACCAATTAAGCCCTTTGTGTTTCAAACATCAAATGAACTGATTAAGATTAGAGGCTACCCATTCCCTCCTTGACTTAAGCCTAAATGTTAATTAAGGCTAAATTTCCAAAATTACACATTTTCCTAAGGCCTTGAATTAATCCTAAATGTTAATTAAGGCAAAATTTCCAAAATTACACATTTGCCCCTAAGGCTCTTTAACACACCATAATTGGTCAAATTCAATTCAAATGACTTTAAAATTTTTATCTTACCTCATTCATGGTCAATTGAGACATCAGAGGAGAAAAAATGTTTTTTTCAAAACTTAATTTATATTATTTAATTATTTTAATGCAAAAACATGATTTTTTAAAGAAAATTCCTAACTTGGCCAAGGTGAATTCTAATCCCTTGAAATTTTTACTGGAGGTAGACCTAGACCAAAAAAGACTTTGGATCAAATTTCATAAATTTTTGAATTCTCTGTGATTTATTATAATTATTTTAAGTTTTGGGTTATTTAATAAAAATAAAATATTTTAGGTGATGAAAATTAAGTTTTATATTTTTGAAAAATCTCTCTAAGGTTATAAAACTGAGAGGAGAAAATTTCATATTTTTTTGGTTTTTCTTTGATTTATTGGACTAATTTTAGTGAAAACTCATTTTTAGCCTTTTTAAAAAAATTATTTTTAAGCTTTAAAATTCAATATCTTTATTCAGAAAATCAGGAAAAATATTCTAATTTTTCCTAAGTGATTAGGAAGAAATTTAGAACATTTCTATGAGTTTTATTATTTTTGTGATTTTTATGGATTTTTAATTATTTAAATATTTAAAATAGGCCTAAAAATCAAGTTTTTATTTTAAATGTCATTTTATTTTTAAAAAAACCACTAATCACAAAGAACTTAAAAACAAAATTTCATAATATTTTTGAGTTATATTTTGATTTTCAAAAATCATTTAAATACCAAAAGTGGTATTTATCTTTAAAAATCAACGAAAGTTGTCAAATGAACTCAAAATATTTTGAAATTTTTATGAAGAGTTTTATGGATCATAAATCACAGTGGAGATAAAAAATCAAGTCATTTAAATGTTTATATTTTCCAAAATTAATTATTTTAGTGATCTAGTGTTTGTAAAATTTAAGTGCATTTTAAAAGACTTGACCCATGAAATTATTTCCAAAGGCTTCTCCAGTCATGGTGAACCTTCCAAAAATTTTTTAGGATTTTCTAATCAATATGCTAATTTCCATGATTATTTTAAGGAAATAATGTGGAATAATTTGTAAAATATAGGTCTCTGTATAGGGACCTTCTCTGACTTTGGAAAAATCATAGAATACTTCCCCCGACAGAGGCTACAATATGTCAAATATAGGAACCTCCTCTGACTTTGGAAAAATAAGATGACATTTTCCTTGACAGAGGTTGCAACATGCCAAAGTTTCAAGCCAAGGTGATGTATCAATATGCATGGAGAATCAAATGATTAAAAATAATGTTTAATTCATTAAAAATAAAATATACATAACATGGTCTTGAAATTTACTTCACATTGTTCTCCTCTGTTCACTGAGCAATAGGGTATTTTTATTTTATTTTTGTAATTTTTCTAGGCAGCTCCGAAGGCATATTAAAATAAATAAGAAAAATACTTTTTATCTATTTAAACCGCGCGTGCTGATTAGATCCTAGGCAGCTCCGAAGGCATGTGTAGCGCTCTCTGGTTGGACGCCGCCGTCCACGTAGCTGCTGACTCAGCCCGCGGTTTATGTCCCGAAGCGCTGTCCGGCTTGATCTCCTCCGTCTATGAGATACACGCGCGATTGGACGGCTCCCCGTCATCATCCTCGATAGAATGATCTCGTGACCGTCCACACTAAAACCCTATCCAGCCTAGATTCAACCAAATCACCTCGGGTTTGATCCTATAGACTCGTCTAAGTGAGACGAACATATCCATACGGTTAATGTACTATGAAATCAAGCCCAAGTAGATGGAGAATCAAAATAAGCTTGGGAGGAGGAGAAGTTTTATACCTTTGCTCTGAGATGGGAGGCTTCGATCAGAGGTGCTCGACACGTTTGTTGGGGTCCAAGGAGACTAGGGATTGAGTCCCTGGTCTTGGTGTAAGGCGTAGGTATGAATTTGATCAAGCACGATTTCAGGTGTTGGTCTAAAGCTATGGCGGAGGCTATTTTAGAGGGTAATTTGATGGGAATTTGTCTTCTCTTGCTGTTGTGAAGGTGTGGGCACAAGCAATTGAAGTTTGGCAGAGTGTGGAGGTGTATTATGTTCTGTCCTTGTTTCCGGCAAGGTTTCATGCTCAAAATTGAGCTCCGGTAATGAGGATTGGTTGGGAAAAAATAATTGGAATGCACTGAGGGGATTTTAGGAAAGCTCTGTGAGAAGTTTGGAGAGGCCTCTCTAAGAAAATTTCAGCGCACCTCCCGTGCCCGTGGGAGGTGAGTTTTTATAAAAATGGCCATGGGGTGGCTCTTAGCGCATAAGTTTGGGTGCATTGTGGTGCTTAGATGGAGGGCAGAGGAGCTCTTTAATATTATTTGGATGAGTTGGCCTCTAGGTTTAATTTGGGTGAGGTGCCATGGGAGTTCTCGGTTTTGGGCTTTTCCGGCCACTAGGTTGGTTGGCCGGCCAAGGGGAGGTGGCTAGGAGCTCAGGGAACCCAGAGGAATCCATCAAAACAATTTAATGCAAATGTTTGGATTTGGCAAAGATATCTTAAGCATGTGCACTTTTGGAAATAAGATCCCTTAATTTGGGGGACCTTTGGTAATTTGGCAAAGATATCTTAAGCATATGTATTTTTGGAAATAATATCCCTTAATTTAGGGGACCTTTGGTGCATGGCTAGATTTAGGTGGTTTCATGGTGTTTGTACTGGTCACAAAGTCCAACTAATGACTGTGGTGGAGTTGATTTGGTGACTTTAGGGTGGTTAGGTCACATTTAGTGCATGGGTCCAAGTGGGTGCAAATGAGCTTTAGGGTGGTTAGGTCACATTTAGTGCATGGGTTCAAGTGGGTGCAAATGACCAAAACTTGGGTCTGGGCAAGATTGGCCATGTCAATTGGCCCAACTAATTGTTGCATTTGGTGTAGATGATCATAAGGAACAACTTTGGTGAAGAATAGAAATGGTTTTGAGTTTAATTGATAGGTTAATTTGAAGGATTTTTGAACCTTAATCATTTTGGTTATGTTGGCTTTGGTTTGGGTCTATATTGGGTTAGCCTTGGACTTAGCCAATTTAGGGCTAAATTTGGGAATTTTGGATTTAGGCCAAAATCAAATGGATATGAGGCTTCACCAAGGTCAATTGATGGTTGATTTTGATGTATAGGAATGTTATCAAGATTTTGCAACATCAATTGGGGCCAATTGACTAGGCTATGGGTTAAATTTGGTGAGATCAGGTCTATGGTCAAAATTGGGGCTTTAATCTAACTCAAGATTGGGCTCAAATCATGGACCAATTAAGCTTGGATTTGGTTTAGTTTGGTCATATAAAAAGTTAATTTGAGTTTAGGGTTGTAATTGTGGTCAATTGAGATCAAATTGATGGACATTTGAGTTGGATTTGGGGAAATTTGGGTCGTGAATTTGAGTTTAGGATTGGATTTGGGGTCAATTGAGACCCAATTGATGGACATTTGAGTTGGATTTGGGGAAATTTGGGTCTTCTCAATTGAGATCAAATTTATGGACATTTGAGTTGGATTTGGGGAAATTTGGGTCTTTAAGAGCAATTTGGGGATTTTGGTTAAAGATGGTCAAATTGGCCAAAGTGGGTCATGTGGTAGTTGATATTTTGGTTACAGATGGTCAAATCAGCCAAATTAGGTCATGTAGTAGTTGAGCGAAATGAAAGTGGGATTATTTTGGATTTATTGGGATTTTATGGGAATTTTTAGAATTTTTGAAATTTTGAGCTATGCAGGGGTATTTTGGTAATTTGGGGTTGTTTTACGGGTAAAAGGCCAAGATGGGTGTTTTGGTAGAATTGAGGTACCAACCATCACCAATAAGCCATGTACCAATGGAAACCCCATTTTGGGTCCTCTACATAGTGGTCTTAGCTAAATTATAGCCCTATGACTAGTAGGTTTAGGGGACCATCTACATGAGTAGCCCAAAAGATCAAGGGATCTAGGCTAGAAATTTGAGTTCAGGGTTGTGAGTGAATGTGGGTGTATATGAGTGTAGTGAGTGAATTATCCCTAGCCTAACACCCAAGGTCAATCCTAAGGTCCAGCAATCCTAAGGGTGACTCATCTTGAGTTTTCCCCACAATGACCCCACCTACTAAGTATTTAGGGGTTGAGAGCAATATGTGGAACTTCAAGTTGAGTGGAGAAGAGTTTGAAATTTCTAATGGTGAGGGTTCCATGTCTAGTTTTCTAAGAATAGTAAATAGGAAAATCCTATGGCTAGACCTTAGGCTACTAAAAGGGAAAAACTAAACCTCAACCAAAAGTGAGGTCAACAAATGGACCCCCAATAGGTGTGGTGTGCTGGGCAAGCACAACTCGCGTATTGGCGTTGACCGACGAGATCAACAAAAACCAATACAACACCTAAGTCAACAAATCCGAAAATATGTGTAGAGTCGTGTGTGTGATTTGTTTCTACCGAGGAATTAGCAGGTGTGTTTAATCAAGTCGAGAAATAGGGACTCTCGCTGGGGATTGGAGGGTGGACTTTGAGTTATGAAATTTCAAAGATTTTCACATGATGGGAGTCAGAATGTAAGTGTTGACCCCAAGGTGGGAATTGAAATTCAGATATCAATTCAAAAAGAGAGAGTGCGTGTTAGAGTGTAAGGACCGACCTCGAATGTAATGAATCAGAAATGTAGGACTGATTCGGAAATGAGAATTAAATATAGATTAATTCTCAAAAGAAAGTGTCGGAATGTAAGGACCCACCTCAAAAGTAATGAATCAGAAAGGTAAGACTGATTCGGAAATGAGAATTAAAGTGTAGGTCAATTCTCAAAAAAGGGTGTCAGAATGTAAGCACCGACCTCGAATGAAATGAATCAAAATTGTAAGATAGATTCGTAAATGAGAATTGAAATGTAGGTCAATTCTCAAAAGAGGGTGTCGGAATGTAAGGACCAACCTCAAATGTAATGAATCAGAAATGTATGACTGATTCGGAAATGAGAATTAAATTGTAGGTCAATTCTCAAAAGAGGGTGTTAGAATGTAAGGACCGACCTCAAATGAAATGAATCAGAAATATAGGACTGATTCGGAAATGAGAATTAAAATGTAGGTCAATTCCCAAAAGAGGGTGTCGGAATGTAAGGACCAACCTCAAATGTAATGAATCAGAAATGTAGGACTGATTTGGAAATGAGAATTGAAATGTAGGTTGATTCTAAAGTGTCGAAATGTAAGGTCCAACCTCAAATGTGAAGAATCAGAATTTAGGACTGATTCGGAAGAATCAGAAATGTAGGACTGATTCAAAAATGAGAATTGAAATGTAGGATTGATTCTCAAAAGAGGGCGTCCGAATGTAAGGACCGACCTCAAATGTAATGAATCAGAAATGTAGGACGGATTCGGAAATGAGACTTGAAATGTAAGTCAATTCTCAAAAGATGGTGTCGGAATGTAAGGACCGACCTTAAATGTAATGAATCAGAAATGTAGGACTAATTCGGAAATGAGGATTGAAATGTAGGTCAATTCTCAAAAGAGGGTGTCGGAATACAAGGACCAACCTCAAATGTAATGAATAAGAAATGTATGACTGATTCGAAAATAAGAATTGAAATGTAGGTCAATTCTCAAAAGAGGGTGTCGGAATGTAAGGACCGACCTCGAATAAATGAATCAGAAATGTAGGACTAATTTGGAAATGAGAATTGAAATGTAGGTCAATTCCCAGAAGAGGGTGTCGGAATGTAAGGACCGACGAATGTAAGGACCAACCTCAAATGTAATGAATCAGAAATTTAGGACTGATTCGGAAATGAGAATTGTGTTGAAGGTCAATTTTCAAAAAAGGGTGTCAGAATGTAAGGACCGACCTCGAATGTCATGAATAAAAAATGTATGACTGATTCGGAAATGATAATTGAAATGTAAGTCAATTCTCAAAAGAAAGTGTCGGAATCTAAGAACCGACCTTGAATGTGATGAATCAGAAATGTATGACTGATTTGGAAATGAGAATTGTAATGTAGGTCAATTCTCAAAAAAGGGTGTCGGAATGTAAGGACCGACCTCGAGTGAAATGAATCAGAAATGTAGGACTGATTTGAAAATGAGAATTGAAATGTAGGTCAATTCTCAAAAGAGGGTGTCAGAATGTAAGGACCGACCTCAACTGTAATGAATCAGAAATGTTTGACTGATTTGGAAATGAGAATTGAAATGTAGGTCAATTCTCAAAAGAGGGTGTCGGAATGTAAGGACCGACCTCGAATGAAATGAATCAGAAATGTAGGACTAATTTGGAAATGAGAATTGAAATGTAGGTCAATTCCCAGAAGAGGGTGTCGGAATGTAAGGACCGACGAATGTAAGGACCATCCTCAAATGTAATGAATCAGAAATTTAAGACTGATTCAGAAATGAGAATTATGTTGAAGGTCAATTTTCAAAAAAGGGTGTCGGAATGTAAGGACCAACCTCGAACGTAATGAATCAAAAATGTAGGACTGATTCAGAAATGAGAATTGAAATGTAGGTCAATTCTCAAAAGAGGGTGTCAGAATGTAAGGACCGACCTCAAATGTAATGAATCAGAAATGTATGACTGATTCAGAAATGAGAAATAAAATGTAGGTCAATTCTTCAAAGAAGGTGTCGGAATGCAAGGACCGACCTCGAATTTATTGAATCAGAAGTGTAGGACTGATTCGGGAATGAGAATTGAAATGTAGGTCAATTCTCAAAAGAGGGTGTCGAAATGTATGGACCGACCTCAAATGTACTAAATCAGAAATGTATGACTGATTCAAAAATGAAAATTAAACCGTAGGTCAATTCTCAAAAGAAAGTGTCGGAATGTAAGGCCCGACCTTGAATGTGATGAATCAGAAATGTATGACTGATTCGAAAATGAGAATTGAATTGTATGTTAATTCTCAAAAGAGGGTGTCAAAATGTAAGGACCGACCTCAAATGTAATGAATCAAAAATGTAGGACTGATTCAGAAATGAAAATTGAAATGTAGGTCAATTCTCAAAAGAGGGTGTCGGAATGTAAGGACCGACCTCAAATGTGAGAGAATCAGAAATTTAGGACTGATTCGGAAATGAGAATTGAAATGTAGGTCAATTCTCCAAAGAAGGTGAAGAAATTTTGGACTGATTCAAAAATGAGAATTGAAATGTGGGTCAATTCTCAAAAGAGGGTGTCGGAATGTAAGGACCGACCTCGTATGTAGGACTGATTTGGAAATGAGAATTGAAATGTAAGTCAATTCTCAAAAAAGGGTGTCGGAATGTAAGGACCAACCTTGAATGTGATGAATCAGAAATGTATGACTGATTCAGAAATGAGAATTGAAATGTATGTATCAATTCAAAGATGAGAGAATTGAAATGTAGGTATCAATTCAAAGATGTGATAATTGAAATGTAAGTATCAATTCAAAGATGAGAGAATTGAAATGAAAGTATCAATTCAAAGATGTGAGAATTGAAATGTAAATATCAATTCAAAGATGAGAGAATTGAAAATGAAAGTATCAATTCAAAGATGAGAGAATTGAAATGTAAGTAACCATTCAAAGATGTGAGAATTGAAATGTAAATATCAATTCAAAGATGATAGAATTGAAATGTATGTATCAATTCAAAGATAAGAGAATTAAAATGTAAGTATCAATCCGAAGATGAGAGAATTGAATCGTAAGTATCTACTCAAAGATGTGAGAATTGAAATGTAGGAATTAATTCAAAGATAAGAGAATTTAAATGTAAGTATCAATCTGAAGATGAGAGAATTGAAATGTAAGTATCAATTCAAAGATGTAAGAATTAAAATGTAAGTATCAATTCAAATATGTGAGAATTGAAATGTAGGTATCAATTCTGAAGATGAGAGAATTGAAATGTAAGTATCGATCTCAAAAGGTGAGAATCAGAATTTAGGTTCTGATTCGAAAATGATAATTGAAATTTATAAAGCTTATGGTGTTGAATTTGCAGAAGCATATCATGCGGAAAGGCCGATTTTGTAGAAGATTGGTAGAGCTTCGTGAGGTTTTATGCAGAGTTCAAAATTCTACGAGGATGTGAAGAGAGTTAAGGTAGATAACGATGGTTGTGCTGCACGCACAAAGAGTAGGAAATTCTGAAAACGGAAGCATCCACTCAGCAAGTTTATTTCATTTTCTTGTTGTTTCCATCACATTTAATTTTTCAAAAATGTATTTTCGAATTTTTAACTTTAATTGGTTGATTTTTAAAAGAAATTTGCTTTGTTATTCACTCATTTATTATTATTTTTCATTTGTGTTTTATTCATTGTTGAAGATTTGTTGTTTCGTTCTTTGTTCATTGAAATTTTAAACCATCGCATGGTTCGCGGCTTTCATCCATCGTACAAAAAGGCAACAGACAAAAAGGCACAATTTGAGAGAAATTTCCATTAATATGCCCCAAGAAGGGATACCATGAATCAGACATAGGCTAATGCCTCAAAAGGTACATCATGTAATCCATGTTGAAATACATTGAGTATCATCTCATGCTATGAGTACATCTTAGACTGAATAAAATTAGATACATGTCATGATGTTAAAACAAAGCAAGTGAACCCTCTGTGCCTGGTATATTGAGCTCTTGATCAAGCAGACCTTCTAAGTCATGCTCCAGGATAAGAGTTCCCTTCGCATGTACTTAGAGGTAAAACCTTCTCATAGCTCGTATGGAAACAATCCCTTTAATTCTGGGTCCTGCTCGAATCCATATAGTATTTTACTGTCGTCCATTCTACGAAAGGTTACAGACAACCTACAGTGTCGTACTCCTGGAATGCAGTTCTTGGGAACGTCTGCACCGTTGCTTTTAAGAACAAGTACTAAACCCACTGGAAGATGAATCTCCACAGCTCCTCTGAACTCGTCAGGGCCGACTATATCGATTTCTTTTTTAAATAGAATATTTCTTTTACTTATTAAGAAGACCGTGCAGAAAGGCCTCACAAAATCATGATGGTCGATGTGTGGGGGAATGCAGTCACCTTCTTCGTAAACGTTAATGATTCAACTGTTGGGAATGCAAGTAGCGGGTAGAAAAATCCACTTGAACATTCTCTTGATCATCCATTTTATCATCGGTGGTAACGGATCCACTTGGTCGTATCTGAGGATCCCAGGCGGATTCTTCTGTCTGTCGTTCGTAAAATTGTAGCAACAGCCGTATTGGATGGTGATTCTTCCCATTCCCCTCATCGATTTCTTCGGCTCGAAATATGTCCTCTCCATGAGAAGGCCCGCTCGACCTCTATCTCTTAAATCGAAGATGCAATCCATAATGCTTCTTTCATCAGTTTCAGAGAAAACCCTGGTATATAGCTCCAGGCCTTCCAATATGTTGACGAACTTTCCCTGAACCTCTTCATAGAACTCGAATTCTCTTTTATTTACTTAACTTATCTTGTAGTATTCTACCATACCAGGAGTTGGCAGTTGCCATGGGCGTTTCTTCCTTCAAGCCTTGGTGGGAACCCAAACTGGTGTTGATCGATCCGGAATATGAGATTCAGCCTCTAGTAAGATGTATGATCCTGGGCTCCATGGTGAGCGTTGATCCGTCCCCAGTGGGACATATGGTTCATTTATCGCGAAGTCTAGAGTCTGAGACTCATTGGTGCTTGAAGTGTATTCTTCTAATGTACTGAAACGTTATAAATGCAGAACGTTGCAGTCTAGGCATTCTACAAATACACCCGTCACTGATGTTCCGATCGGTACCTTAACGTTGCATGTTGGGCAACCCCTGCATAAGATATCTGGAACTCAGAGCACATCTGATTCTGTCACAAATCCTGACTCTTCATCTGTAGTGGGCAGACTGGCAGAAGTTTCACTCAGATCTGGATCGTAAGTATGTTCCTCAAGAATGGGGGTAAGAAAACTGTTCACGTCTTCTGGCGTTTGTGTTCCTGTCGCAGAAAGGCTCTCTATTTCTGTCGACTGGCATTTCTGCGCTGCGTCCTGCGGAGTGGAGTATTCGGTAGTTGTTCACTACGGGCGACTATCAAGTCCCTTGCTGGAATAGCTATCATGGAGGGCTGTCGGCTGGGCCCCTCCATCGAAACTTGTTCCGCTATCACTTTCTTACCTTTGTGTGACACATTGTCTTGAGTGGTCACCCTCAACAGTGAAGGCAGTCCTTTCTTTTCTTCATTGCTGACTACGTCCATTAGAGGACCCTCGTAGTCCATATGAACTTGGCTGAAATCCACGTTGAAATATATGACACCTCCTTGCGGTGCCATCTCTTCATTCAGTGCGAGGTTCTAGCCATCCTGGAAGGCAAAGATCAGCCTCTGTCCTGACATTTTTCTGCAGACGACAAAAAAAATGTTAGTGGGTCAAAGCTTGGCATGAACAAGAACAAAACAGAGTATTTATTAAAGTAAATTTTAGTTTGTTTTGGTGAAAAGGATTATTCATTTTATGTGTGAGTCTCGTTTGATTTAATAGGATTTTTAAATTCAAAAGTAGAAAAGAGAACGAGTGAAGTTCAAAAATCTTCTCAAAATTTTCATTAGATTGAGGTTAATTACAAAGTTTGGACCTGGTCATAGACATTTGGCCACATAGATAACCTTAAAACAATCAAAGTTTTAAAGTTTTCAAAGCAAGTAGAGGCAAGCGGAGGCAAGCAGCATTAAGCAGCATTAGGTTGCGTTATAGGTTTTCAGGTATCGTCCATTTATCGATAACATGGGTCTTTCACCCCGGAAGTCCACTAACTGGTAGGCTCATCCTATATAGACCTTCTCAACGACAAATAGTACCTCCCAAGTTCGCTCGAACTTCCCACCGATTTTCCTACGAGCAAGAATAGGCCTTTTGAGCACAAGTACAAGGTCATCAATTTTGAATGTCCTTGGGCTGACCAATTTGTCATGTGCTTGTACCATCTTTGTCTAGTAGAGCTGCAAATGTTGCTGGGCTTCTAGTCATTTTCCTTCGAGACTCTCCACTTCCTCAAGTCTGAGTTTTGCACATTCTCCCGTTGTGAGTTGGTTGGCAACGATGACTCTGAGAGATGGTGCCTAGATTTCTAGCGGTAGCACGACCTCGGTCCCGTACATAAGCATATAAGTTGTACACTGAGTGGGAGTCCTGAAAGTCGTCCGGTAGGCCCACAAGGCTTCTAACAGTTTGTTTTGTCAATCCCTCTTGTTTTCATCCAGTGTTTTCTTCAAAATCTGTACCAGTGTCTTATTGAAAGCTTCAGCCAGACCATTTGCTATGGGATAGTAAATTGTAGAGTATCTCCAATCTATCCCGTGTCTTCTGACAAAATTATTGATCTTTGTACTTTTGAAAGCTGTCCCGTTGTCAGAGATTATTCTTCGCGGTACTCCGAAACAGTAGACAATCTGGCCTTTGAAAAATTGAAGGATGTGTTGTGTCGTAACCTTACGTAACGGTACTGCCTCTGCCCATTTGGAGAAGTAATATGTAGTTGCAAGTATAAACATGTGTCCTTTAGAAGATGGAGGGTCTATCGGACCTATTATGTTTGTGCCCCAACACTCGAATGGCCATGAGGCAATCGTTGGGTGCAGCACATTAGGAGACTGGTGTAAGACCACCCCATGCACTTGACATTGGTGACATCTTCTGGCTGTATCCATGCAATCAGACACCATTGCTAACCAATAATATCAGAGTCTTTTGATCTTCATTTTCATTGTTGGTCCCGACTGGTGAGCACCACACAATCCAACATGTACTTCTTTGACAATATTTTGTGTCTCGGCTCTGCTCAAACACCATAGCCAGATTTGGTCGAACGATCTTCTGTAGAGAATATTTCCCACCAGGGTGTAAGACATGGCCTTTCTTGTGATGTGGTGCGCGTCAGACTTATCTTCTGGCAGCTTTTCAGTATGCAAATATTCTATTAAAGGCTTACGTTAATCTTCGTTGATGTCTGCAACTGTCTTTATTGTTTCTTCTTTTCCAAGCTTGCATAGAGTTTCGCAGTCATTTTAAGACAAGACTCATCTTACTTGCACCGTGACTTTGATGGAATCCTCTTGGGGACATGCCATTTCCTTAGCGAGTTTTGCTAGACCGTCGGCATGGGCATTATCTCCCTAAAGAATCTGGTAAACAGTCACCTCAGGAATCTGCTCCAGGAGCTTCATCGTGTACTGATGGTACTCTACTAGTCTTGGTTTCAAAATTTTATATTCTCCGGCGACCTACTGGATGACAAGTTAAGAGTCACCATAGATGGCAATGTTTGTTAAATCCATTGAGATTGCCAACTCTAATCCGGTGATTAAAGCTTCATATTCTGCTTCATTGTTGGTGCATGTCTTTGTCAGGTGGTATGAGAACCTCATCATACCCTTATCTGGCATAATAAAGATCAAACCGACCCCTGCTTTGCCTGGTATAACAGTGCCTGATCCCTTGTCTTTCTTGGCCGACGAAGCACCATCGAAGTACATTTCCTAGCGCTGCACACTTGAAAATTCCATTTGTAGTATTTGCTTGTCTGGTAACTCGTCGTTGAGAGAGGACCCAGCTGGCAGTGGGTTGCAGCGAGAAAGTCTGCTAAAATATGTCCCTTAATAGCACAGAGGGGCATAAAAGTTATATCAAATTGCAATAAGATAATTGACCATCTTGCTAAACGTCCGGAGAGTGTTGGTCGGGTCATTAAATATTGTAATGGATTAACTTTCGAAATCAGGGTGATCTTATGAGAAAGCATGTAATGTCTAAGCTTTTGAGCGGCAAAAATTAATGCCAGACAATGTTTCTCAATAGGTGGATATCTTATCTTCGTCGGTATTAGGCAACGACTGAAGTAGTAGAGCGCATTTTCTCTACCCTCCTCATTGACTTGGGTTAAGAGGGCTCCAATAGAGTCATACAAAGCCACGGTATAAAGTATTAATGGTTTCCCTGGGATAGGAGCTGCTAAGACAGGAGGTGTCATCAAATATTGTTTAACGTCCTCAAAGGCCCGCTGACATTTCTCTTCCCAAATAAATTTGGTGTCCTTTTTAATTAATGCCGAAAAAGGCTGACACCTACCTGAGAGAATAGAAATAAAGCGTCTGAGATATGCCAACTTCCCCTGGAAGGAACGTAGCTGCTTCAAGGTTTTAGGGGGAGGCATTTTCAAGATAGCTTTAATCTTATCTGGGTCGATCTCGATTCCCCGATGACAAACAACGAATCCTAGAAATTTCTCGGAGGTGACGCCAAAGGCACACTTTAAGGGATTCATTTTAAGGTTATATCGTCGTAACCGTTCAAACACAATCCTCAAATTGTACAAATGGTCTATTTTTTGTTTTTCTTTGATGATTAAATCATCCACGTAGCATTCTAATTGATTGTGAATGAGGTCGTCAAAAATCTTCATCATTACACGCTGATATGTTGCTCCGGCGTTCTTTAGGCCGAACGACATCACTTTGTAGCAGAAAATTCTAATCGGTATTCTGAAAGTTGTAAGTGTTGCATCCTCGGGAGCCATCTTGATTTGGTTGTATCCCGATGATCCATCCATGAAGGAGAAAATCTCATTTGTTAAGGTGATGTCCACCATCATCTCTGGTATAGGTAGTAGAAACTCGTCTTTTGGACATGCTTTATTTAAATCCCTGAAGTTGACACAAACGCGGATCTGTCCATTTTTCTTTTTAACAGGTACAATATTGGATAACCACATGGGGTATTTCTCCTCTTTAACAAAGTTGGTGTCTATCAACTTCTTCACCTCGGCGATGACTTGTTGTTTTATTTTAAGCCGCATTCTCCTGGGAGCTTATTTTACTGGGGTAATATTCTTGTCCACCCCAAGTTTATGGACTGCAACCTCTGCTGACAGCCTTGACATTTCATCGTAGCTCCATGCAAAGTAATCTTTGAATTCTGTCAATAGTTTGACCTGTTCTGCAGATTCTTCATCATCAAGTAGAGAACTTATAAATGTAGGTCGGGGTCATTCTTCAGTCCCGAGATTAATCTCTTTCAATTCATCGATAGTAGATTTAATTTCCTCCTAAAATTTTGGGTGAGCATCTTCTATTGGTTGATCGGTAGAGTCATCCTCTATATCGAGACAATCCTCTTCTGACTCACCAGTAACAACCATGCAAAATTCAGAATCATCGACTGGTCCAACTGTAGCAAATCCGAGACCTTCTTTTGAATTGGGAGTTTGACTTTTAGCATTCCATAATTTTTCAAAAAATTGAAATTTATCTTTTGATATTCATTTTGGTAAGTGTTCTTGTTGAATTAACTTTTGAACACAATGCGAGAAGTAACCAAAAGGCAATTCCATTAATTCATTAGAATCAACATCCAAATTTACATGTTTTTTAAGCTCAGTAGAGGTAGAAGCACGGTAAAATTTGATCGGCTTTGAACCAACACTACGAACTTCCTTGACCTCTAAACTCTCGAACTTTTGAGAGAGAATCGGAGTAAGGGTCATAGTATTCACATAGTGGTTTATCCGATCATACTTTGTTTCATATTCATTCCTCTCTGTATCTTCTAGGGATATCTCATACTGAGGTTTCTTCTGCTTTGTCATCATTATTTCATCTTCAGAACTATCTTCATCACCAATGTTGATAGTTGGCCTAGTCCTTTCAACAATTAAATTGATCTTTCCTTGTCTGCGTCCCCGGCCTCGACCTCGGGTGCGTGAACTAGAAGAACCTTCACCAACTCGTTCTAAGGGAGTGGTAGAAGATTGTTGAAGCGGAGTTGTATGGCCTCCTTTTTGTGATTCTTCTGAATCTTCATCTTTGTTTGTTAAAATCTTGCGCGAGAAGACAGTCTTCTTTGGAGGCGCGTAGTAGGCAGTATCTTCATGGATACCAACTTCATGCACTGAAAATGGTTGTAGGTCTCCCTTCATGCAATTTTCTTGACCATCTTTGCGGTATTTAATGCACTGGTGTAGGGATGATGGAACCATATTATGCTCATGAATCCATGGTCGACCCAATAGAGCGTTAACAGAGGTCTCGGTGTCGATGATATAAAATTTAACGGTTGTTACGAGTTCTGCAACCTTCATAAGTAATGTAATTAATCCAAGGGCTCTTTCTCCCTTTTGGTTAAATCCTCTTAACATCATCTTATCGGCCGTAAGCTCTTGAGCTTCAATATCCAAATAGGCTAATGTTTGTAGGCTCATGAAGTTAAGAGATGCTCCAGGATCCACTAAAACCCTGGATAACACAAATCTGCCGATGTTGACGGAGATGTAGAGCGGACGGTTATGGTCGGCGGTACTGAGCTGCAAGTCTTCATCTGTGAAAGTTACCTCTGACTGTTCTCTCAATGAGCAAACTTCGTCTGAGGATGTGCTAGCCAACTGAGCTAAGCAAATTTTTGGATCAAGCAGAGCTGTAACTAGAGATTCTCTCACTCCTTTGACAGGATCAGAGTGTCGTAGATGCTTGGTTGGGCAGGAAACTTCCTAAGATGTGCTAGCACATTGTAGTCTTCTTTGCATTATCCTCCAATTTTATCTTGATTATTTGGTTCTTCCATTGGTGGAGGTGGGGTATCTCTTCTCGAGTTATTATCTGTCTTCCTTTGTCTGTTGGATTTGTTCTTGGTGATAACACTTTTCCGCTCCTTAAGTTGACTCTTGTGATTTCTTCTTCTTAAGATATTATTGTAGAATCTTCCAGTGTCTTTTCCTCTCCATCGGAAAGATATAATTTGATGGCGAGTGGTGTACCATGATGCTCTAGAGTTGGCTCTTTGTAATCGGTGTTGTTGTAAGCGATATCATTGAGTTCTTCTTTGGGCTTGACAACGAGTTCATCAGACTCGAGTACAATTTGAGGATCATTTTGGGGATTGAGATCACAGCTAGATCGGTCATAATCAGTCACATTATTACCAGAAATAGTCAAAATGTAGCCGATATCACAATCATTATATTCATAAGACCCCGGAGGGACAAAAAGATAATCATACAAAGTCAAGGGCTAGAGGACTTTCTTCCCCAAATCCGGGACAACCAATCTAGTAGAGGCGGCCCCTATCCTACCCCCCGTGCTATCAATCTTGGTAATGATGCTTTTCTTCTTCCTACTCTTTTTCCTTGACGATGACGGATTTTCTGGCGAAACCTTCATCTCGGGCTCGATATGCTACAGATTCTGAATGGAGGCTTATTTTGATGCAGACTGTATTTTGTTCAGTATCTTTTTGGACGACCTGCTCCAGACCTCCTTCCATTCTTCTTTAGTTTTCATAGAAGCTTGTTTTGATGAATCTTGTATGTGATTAAGAACCCTCTTAAGTTCATCTCAAGTTATACTCCATCCATCTGTTCCGACATAAGGATCAATTGGGGAGATTGACTCAGCTGAAACCATATTTATGGAAACTTTTTCAGGTTCTCCCAAATACTCCTTTGGGATTGTTATATTCTCTTCCTTGAGATTCTTCTCGAGCCAGTCTTTAAAGATGAAGCACTTGTCTATAGTGTGTCCAAGCAACCGGTGGTATAGGCAATAATTTGGTTCATTCTTCTTATCCACCTCTTTGAGTTTCTTTGGATCAGGTAGTTTGAATTTTGGTTTCTTCATCAAGCTTTTGAATATTTTAGGTACTTCATCTTTGAAGGAATAAACAACTTTCTGTCGCTCTAACAGGGATATTCTTTTACCCGTTGTTCGAGGTGATCCCTCCTGAGACGGTCATTGGTTGGATTGGCTGCTCTGTTTCTGAGAGTACTATAACAAAGACTAGCGATGCTCGTCTGCATATACCTTTATCGTCTGCTTTCCTTTTTCGATAGTCGTGACTACTCCTGATTTCTTTTCAAACACTTTCGTCACCTTAGCCTTTTCATGTGGTTCCATGTGCTTCATTTCTTCTTGAAGACTGCTGGCTTTACTAAGTAGCTTCTCGAAGGATTTGATGGTGAGTCCCTTAAGCATGAAAGCTACTGGCCCATGAATGCTTTTGAGTAGAATATAATTCGCTTGATGTTCCTGTAACTGAGGTTCACATTTCATGCTAAGGTTTCTCCACCTCAAAATATCTGTCAAGGTTTCACTAAGCCTCTGCTCTTCCATCATGAGCTCTGCAACAGACACATGATGTTGTGCCCCGGCAAATCTTTTCACAAATAACTGTTCCAACTCAGAAAATATTTTAACTGACCCATTGGGCAAGTCAGCGTACCAGTCAAAAGCAATCTCTGACAAGCTGCTGACGAACTACTGGCAGAGTAGAGCTTTGTTATTCCTCGTGTTGCCGCAACTGGCTCGAAAATGTGCTATCTCCTGTCTGGGATTTCTAGTCCACAACAAATATAGTGAAGTTTGGGCTCACAAAACCCTTGGGGAAAGGCACGGCATCAAACTCCTCTAGGTAAGGTCTACCCTTCAAAATTGATGCAGCGCCCTTGGATTGGGCTAAGGCATCCCGCACTTGTTCAACCATTTGCTTGAATTCCTTTTCTGGCATGGCACCTGATGGAGAATCTTTCTTTGGTTGTTCATCATTGTTCTGCTGAAGGAGCCTCTCTTCTTTAATCTGTGATGTGTATGATTTCTGGCTGATTAATCTCTGGAGAAGTCAATCTTGGTGCTTGTGATTGCCCCTGAATGGTGGTCATGGCGGTCATAGCTGTAGTCATCTCTTCTATTCTTTTCTCAAGTAGACTGACTTGCTCATCCCTTAGGAGGATAACCCTATGCAATTCATCTACAGCATTCTCTTCAGGGTGAGGTTGAGCCTCGCGCGCAGATGTGGTAGCTCTGGTTTCGATTACATGGACATCCATGAAATCTTTCTCCAAGTAACACTGTAATCAAAATCTTCATTGTCACTTCATGCTCTCGAGCTAACTCAGAAATCTCTATCCTGAGTTTCTCAACTTTTTCCTCAATTATTAGAGCTAACTCGGAAACCTCAATCCTGAGTTTCTCAACCTTTTCTTCAATTATCAATTCCTTGATTGCTTTAAGATCTGGAGGACCTTGGTTGATATCTTCTACTTGTTCCTCCATCTTGATGGCTATTGTCACGATGATGTCAGATATTTCAGGCACTGGTTTTACTTCTTGTCCTTAGGCTCACTAAACTGTATTGGTGCAGTGACCTTGGGTACCCATCCTCTTCTTTTTTGATGATGATGTCTCAGGACGGGACATATTAGTAGAGACATTGGTATGTCAAGGGAAGGTATGCTCCCCGTGGTGTAGACCGGCTACAGTGTCAGGTAACCGTCTTGTCTTTCTCTCCGTGATTGCAGGAATGGCGGGTAAGCTTCTTGGACCTAATCTCGACTTAGTCGGTCGGTGACCTGCAGTCCTGGTGGTGGTATGATCGGTGGTGACTATAGCAGTATCAACATGGTTTCCCAAACGGAACCAGACGGGAATACGGGTAGGTGACTTTTTGGTTGACTTGCGAAACTTTCTAACGGATTTAACATCCTTCAAAATTTCCTTTTTCATACGAGGGGAAATCGTATGTCCCACTCACTTAAGTGATTCACTAACAAAACATCCTTCTTTAGTAGCAAGTCTTCTGAAAACTGCACTAACTCAGGTGATGGGAATGAATTTCTTTCCCTCCTCACTGTGTCCACAGAGTGATGGTAATACGGCAGCAATCTTCCGGATACTCTCA
Organism: Phalaenopsis hybrid cultivar; assembly: GCA_002079205.1. NCBI lineage: Eukaryota > Viridiplantae > Streptophyta > Magnoliopsida > Asparagales > Orchidaceae > Phalaenopsis > Phalaenopsis hybrid cultivar. The sequence goes on from JXCR01146330.1 coordinate 433,534, forward strand.
TATAAATCAGTATCCGTCAAAGGATGGAATCTACTCCCTCGTAGGAGTGGATGAATTTTTTATAGTACCTTCTCAATTTGACAAGGATCCTCTTTCTCCTTTGAGTTTTGGTCAGTGGTACAGTCCTTGAGCTCGACTCGATTTCAAACATGGGTGGTGGGATAGTTAAGCCTTCAGTCGGATCTTCAACGACCATCACCTCTTTCTCCTTAGTAGCAGTAGGGATAGCAGGCTTGATGGCAGTAGCTTTAGCCTTCTTACAGGCAGGGAAGTTCTGGAGGTAGTTCAAACTGAATTCTGCAGACGGTTCTTGCATTTCTAGAGCAGCGTCTTCATCACTACGAATGGGGCTTTACTGAGGATAACCTCGAGGTCTTCAAATCTAGCTCCGAACTTGATGGTGGGAGCGACGTTACGGGTGCTGCCGTCCGTTGGCAGGTTGCAGGAAAAGGTTAGTGTTGGGTAGACCATCACAGCAGGCTTTAAAACAGAAAGTTTTAGGGTTAGCTATATGGCCAAAAACATCGTAATTTTTAGTGCAAACACTGAAAAATAGAGGTTGATCTGTAGACCGGGCGGGTCTTAATTTATGGGTCTTTTTTAACATCTTTGTTTAAAAAGGTGTAAAATTTAATTAATGCAAGAAAGTTTCAAAGTGCGCGCATCACAACAAGATTTGGTTTAATTTATGAAATTGCAAATCAAATTTAGATGTGAAAAATTAGGAACCAGTGCGGGACCCAATTAGTGGCAAAGAATGCGCAGGTGGGATTTTTCCACCGGCACAGCTATTGGGGATCCAACCCAATATGAAAATTTAAAGTCCTTAATGGCCTTCTGAACCCCTCTGTTCAAAGATGGTTGAATAACTAGTTCTGAAGTCCAAAGAGTTAGCTGTACTTTCCCAAGATAGAAATGGGTAAAGTATGTCAACGGAAGAAAGGTAATCTGGCCCAAGAGGGACATGGACATATTACCGATGTGTGAAAATAATATTTCTTGATTTGTATGGAGAGAAAAGCATGTCCCCAGCGGAGTTGCCAGAAGCTGTCGATGTTATTTTGGGGTTAGACGGGAGTTACCCGTAAGAAGCTGTCGATCACCGGAATCGAAATCCCGTCGCCCGCTTCGGAAGGATGTTGAAGTATAAAATCAAACTAACCGCATATTTTTCATAGTTTAAATTGAAGGAGCACTATACCTCAAATCATGTATCTATCCCAAAGGATAAACACAAGAAGTGAGGAAGAGGCTTGATCAAATAAACTAAGAAAAGTATGGCGATTGTTTGGTCTGCGAAACCATTGTATTTGCCAACAAGTTCCCCTATTTAATATAATGGATTAAATAGGGTTTATATTAAGCTGGGTTTGGACATGCTTCCTATAAGGTTAAGCCCCTATAGTTAATTACATCTTAAATGACCAAAGCCACCTAAGAAGACTCTCGATAAAATGAGAAATATTATCTTCAAGGAATTTCAAAGGGTAGGACTCTTCAACGAAATCGGACGTAGAGTAGAAATATTATCTTCAAGGAATTTCAAAGGGTAAGACTCTTCAACAAAATCGGACGTAGAGGTGGAAAGATTATCTTCAAGGAATTTCAAAGGGTAGGACTCTTTAACGAAATCAGACGTAGAGGTGTGAATATTATCTTCAAGGAGTTTCAAAGGGGAGGACTTTTCAATGAGATCAGATGTAGAGGTGTGAAAGTAAGGAATTACAATGGGTAGGACTCTTCAACGAAATCGGACGTAGAGGTGTGAAAGAGAATTGGTTCAAATTTGGAACATTTTATTGTAGAATCCAAGGGAAAAAGAACTAGGGAATGTCATGGATCCAGAGGAGAACCTCGGTGACTTCCCAAGCTATCCTAATATTTGGCTTCAGTAAGAAATATTTAGGTGTTTCATCCTGCTAATTTTATTAGTTAGGGCTTACATTCGTGTGAAATTAAAATATTTAGATGTTTCATCCTGCCAATTTTATTAGTTAGGGCTTACATTCGTATGAAATGGTGGGAGTTTCATCCTGCCAATTTTATTAGTTAGGGCTTACATTCGTGTGAAATGATCACACAGGGTGTTTCATCCTGCCAATTTTATTAGTTTGGGCTTACATTCATGTGAAATGTCACACAAATAGCCTGGAAGATGTAAAGATTTAGGTCATGACAAACGACAACCTTGGAATCCTAAGACAAGTTAGGGTTTATATTATATAGTAGGGCTATGCAAAGGCCTAAAGATAAGGTGAGCATTTACGTTGCATAAGCAAGCAACCTCGAAGTCCTATGGCTTTGTTGTTTAAGTCTAAGGAAGGAAGATTGGTTTAGCTAGCGAAGACAGGTTTTGCTGTTGAAGATGGTCGTGCTGCCCACCATGCTAGCTCCAAGCTCCTTGCCGCGATAAGTTTGAGTTATCTAGTGTGTCAAGTTATAATATCAAATCAGGTGGCCATATGGTTGAAGTTCTTTAAATTTTATGAGGGCATATTAAAGTTTATTAGAGCGACACCGGTTAGGATCCTACGGTTCCCTCGTTCTGGCACCACTATTTTCTATTGGATTTACTTAGTCCAAATGAACTTACTAAACTTCAACTTAATGAGTTCTATAATTTCATTTAAACTGTGGGAAGCCTCGTTAGCAACC
>JXCR01146330.1:436225-460662 GCA_002079205.1 Phalaenopsis hybrid cultivar
TAGGCCTCTGAGGTATCCAACAAGTTAGGAGGGGGAAGCAGGTCCATGCCTCCCTCTCACCAACAGGTGAGAAGCCTCGAGTCCATTTAAACTTATTATGTTGCTTAAGGGTTCATCCTATAAATACCCTTATTACTCAGTGAGCACTGATGTCTCAATTATCCTTAAGAATAGGTTGATTATCATTTATCATATAATTTGAAAATTATGTGAGTGAATTCCCTTAAAGGGGAAGTTAGTGTAATTTGAACACCTAGCCAAATTTTTAATCCTAATTGGGCTTAGTGGTGTTCCAAGGATGTTTGATATAATTATGTTTATTTCTCTAATCCTTGTTTAATTAATTTTTAATTTAGCCTAAGTCACCACTATGCCCTTAAGACCTAAGTGAGTGACTTAATTAGTTTTGAAAAGGTTAAGCTTTAAGTGGCCATGATTCATGATTTGGACTTTATTTGAAAACCAAGATAGGGGTATTAAATTAATTAATTATTGACTTCAAAATTCATACCCCTAAGTCGGGGATCATTTAATTTTAATAAACTTTCAAATTTTACTAATTTAGAAATTTATTAATCTTAATTAAGTAAGTGAGATTGGTTTCTACCAATTAACCCCTTTGTGTTTCAAACATCAAAGGAATTGATTAAGATTAGAGGTTACCCCTCGCCTCCTTGACTTAAGCCTAAATGTTAATTAAGGCTAAATTTCCAAAATTACACATTTGCCCCTAAGGCCTTGAATTAATCCTAAATGTTAATTAAGGCAAAATTTCCAAAATTACACATTTGCCCCTAAGGCTCTTTAACACTTCATAAATTTAGTAAAATTAAATTCAAATGACTTTGAAATTTTTATCCTACCTCATTCATGGGTCAATTAAGAGTCAAATTCAATTCAAATGACTTTGAAATTTTTGTCCCACCTCATTCAAGGGTCAATTGAGACATCAGAGGAGAAAATGTGTTTTTTCAAAATTTAATTTAATTTATTTAATTATTTTAATTCAAAAATAGGATTTTTCAAAGAAAATTTCTTACTTGACCAAGGTAAATTCTAATCCCTTGAATTTTTTACTCAAGGTAGACCTAGACCAGAAAAGCCTTTAGATCAAATTTCATAAGTTTTTGAATTCTATGTGATTTATTAGAATTATTTCAATTTTTGGGTTATTTAATAAAAATAAAATATTTTAGGTGTGAAAATTAAGTTTTATATTTTTGAAAAATCTCTCTAAGGTTACAAAACTCACAGGAGAAAATTTCATATTTTTTTTTGTTTTTCTTTGATTTATTGAAATAATTTTAGTGAAAACTCATTTTTAGCTTTTTTTTTAAAAATATTTTTAAGCTTTGATATTCAATATCTTTATTTAGAAAATCAGGAAAAATATTTTAATTGTTCCTAAGTGATTAGAAAGCAATTTAGAAAATTTCAATGAGTTTTATTATTTTTGTGATTTTTATAGTTTTTTAATTATTTAAATATTTAAAATAGGCTAAAAATTTTTTGTTTTAAATATCCTTTTATTTTAAAAAAAAAAACCCTGATCATAGAGAACTTAAAAACTAAATTTCATAATTTTTTTGAGTTATATTTTGATTTTTGAAAATCATTTAAATACCAAAAGTGGTATTCATCTTTAAAAATCAACTAAAGTTGTTAAATGAACTCAAAATATTTTAAAATCTTTACGATGAGTTCTCTGGATCATAAATCACAGTGGAGATAAAAAATCAAGTCATTTAAATATTTATATTATTTAAAATTAATTATTTTAGTGATTTAGTGTTTGTAAAAAATTTAAATGCATTTTAAATGACTTGACCCATGAAATTATTTTCAAAGGCTTCTCTAGTCATGGTGGACCTTTCAAAATTTTCTTAGGATTTTCTAATCAATATGCTAATTTCCATGGTTATTTTAAGAAAATAATGTGGAATAACTTGAAAAATATGGATCTCTGTATAGGAACCTCGTCTGACTTTGGAAAAATCATAGGATATTTCCCTTGACAGAGGTTGAAACATGCCAAAGTTTCAAGCCAAAGTGATGTATCAATATGCATGGAGAATCAAATGATTCAAAATAGTGTTTAATTAATTAAAAATAAAATATGTTTTTTTTTCACATTGTTCTCCTTTGTTCACTGAGCAAGAGGGTATTTTTATTTTACTTTTGTAATTTTTCTACACAAAGTTATGAATTTTCTAAGTTTAAGGTATTTAAATAAATAAGAAAAGCCCTATTTTTCTATTTAAACCGCCCGTGCTGACTAGATCCTAGGCAGCTCCAAAAGGCATGTGTGGCACGCTCTAGTTAGGCGCCGCCGTCCACGTAGCTGCTGACTCCGCCCACGGTTTATGTCCCGATGCGCTGTCCGGCTCGATCTCCTCTCTCTATGTGATACACGCGCGATCGGATGACTCCCCATCATCGTTTCTGATAGAATGATCATGTGACCGTTCACACTAAAACCCTAAGATCTCAGCCTAGACTCAACCAAATCACCTCGGGTTCGATCCTATGGACTCATCTAAGTGAGACAAACATATCCATACGGTTAATGTACCATGAAATCAAGCCTAAGTAGATGGAGAATCAAAACAAGCTCGGGAGGAGGAGAAGTTTTATACCTTTGCTCTGAGAAGGGAGGCTTCGATTAAAGGTGCTCGGCACATTTGTTGAGGTCCAACGAGGCTAAGGATTGATTCCCTGGTCTTGGTGTAAGGCCTAGGTATGAATTCGATCAAGCTTGATTTCAAGTGTTGGTCTAGAGCTATGGTGGAGGTTATTTCATAGGGTAATTTGATGGGGCTTTGTCTTCTCCTGCTGTTGTGAAGGTGTGGGCATAAGCAATTGAAGTTTGGTGAAATGTGGAGGTTTATTGGGTTCTGTTTCGGTTTTCAGCAAGGTTTTAAGCTCAAAATTGAGCTCCGGCAATGAGAATTGGTTGGGAAAAAATAGTTGGAATGTACTGAGGGGATCTTAAGAAAGCTCTGTGAGAAGTTTGGATAGGCCTCTCTAAGAAAATTTCAGCACACCTCCCATGGTCGTGGGAGGTGAGTTTTTATAAAAAAGGCTATGGGGGAGGGCATAAGTTTGAATGCATTGTGGTGCTTAGGTGGAGGGCAGAGGAGCTCTTTAATTTAATTTTTATGAGCTGGCCTCTAGGATTGATTTGGATGAGGTGCCATGAGATTGGCTCTCAGTTTTGGGCTTTTCCAACCACTAGGCCGGCCAGCCGGCCAGGGGGAGGTGGCTAGGAGCTCTGGGAACCCAGAGGAATCCATCACAACAATTTAATGCAAATATGCTTTTATTTGGCAAAGATATCTTAAGCATGTGCATTTTTGGAAATAATATCCCTTAATTTGGGGGACTTTGGTCCAGATATCTTAAGCATGTGTATTTTTGGGAATAAGATCCCTTAATTTGGGGGACCTTTGGTCCAGTATCTTAAGCATGTGCATTTTTGGAAATAAAATCCCTTAATTTGGGGGACCTTTGGTCCATGTATTGATTTAGGTGGTTTCATGGTATTTGGATTGGTCACTAAGTCCAACTAATGGCTGTGGTGGAGTTAATTTGGTGACTTTAGGGTGGTTAGGACTCTATTTAGTGCATGGGTCCAAGTGGGTGCAAATGACCAAAACTTGGGTCTGGGCTAGGTTAGCCATGTCAATTGGCCTAAATGATTGTTGTATTTGGTGTAGATGATCATAAGGGACAGCTTTGGCGCAGAATGGAAATGGTTTTGAGTTCAATTAAAGGGTCAATTTGAAGGATTTTTGAACCTTAATCATTTTGGTTATGTTGGGCTTGGTTTGGGTCTAGATCGGGTTAGCCTTGGGCTAAGTCCAAATTGATTGTTATAAATAGTCAATAGTGACCTCATGAAGAGTTTTCAACATGAATTGGATGCCAATTTGGAGGTTAAGGCAATCAATTGGGTGAAATTTGGGGACTTAGCCAATTTAGGGCTAAATTTGGGAATTTTGGATTCAGGCCAAAATTAAATGGATATGAGGCTTCACCAAGTTCAATTGATGGTTGATTTTGATGTATAGGAATGTTATCAAGATTTTTCAACATCAATTTGGGCCAATTGACTAGGCTATGGGTTCAATTTGGTGAGATTATGTCATATGGTCAAAATTGGGGCTTTAATCTAACTCAAAATTGGGCTCAAATCATGAAACAATTGAGCTTGGATTTGGTTTAGTTTGGTCATATCAAAAGTTAATTTGAATTTAGGATTGGAATTGGGGTGAATTGAGATCAAATTCATGGTCATTTGAGTTGGATTTGGGGAAATTTGGGTCTTGAAAGGGCAATTTGGGGATTTTGGTTAAAGATGGTCAAATCAGCCAAATTGGGTCATGTAGTAGTTGAGAGAAATGAAATTGGGAATTATTGGAGTTTTTGGAATTTTGAGCTATGGATGGGTATTTTGGTAAATTGGGGTTGTTTTAGGGGTAAAAGGCCAAGATGGGTATTTTGGTAGAGGTGAGGTACCAAACATCAGCAATAAGCCATAGACCAATAGAAACCCCATTTTGGGTCCTCTACATAGTGGTTTTAGCTAAATCATAGCCCTAGGGCTAGTAGGTTTAGGGGACCATCTACATGAGTATCCCAAAAGATCAAGGGATCTAGGATAGAAATTTGAGTTCAGGGTTGTGAGTGAATGTGGGTGTATATGAGTGTAGTGAGTGAATTATCCCTAGCCCAACACCCAAGGTCAACCCTAAGGTCCAGCAACCCTAAGGGTGACTCATCTTGAGTTTCCTTCACAGTGTCCCCACCTACTAAGTATTTAGAGGTTGAGAGCAATATGTTGAACTTCAAGTTGAGTGTAGAAGAGTTTGGAATTTCTAATGATGAGGGTTCTATGTCTATTTTTCTAAGAATAGTCAATAGCAAAATCCTATGGCTAGACCTTAGACTACTAAAAGGGAAAAACTAAACCTCAACCAAAAGTGAGGTCAACAATCCTCAAGTGACACTTCAATCTATAAAAACCAAATATGTATGATATGTATATGAGTTTCTTTAGAAGTTACCAAAATTTAGATTTAGAAATATAGTAGTCCAACTTAAAAAAAAATAATTAGAAAATGAGACCAACTTAAGGTTTGAAAATTTTTAATGTTCAGAACTATGAAAATATAAGTCCCTATGTAATTCAGAAATATTGTAAATTCTCTAAATTTAGATTTTAAATCTTTTATTTTCTCAACTTAAAGTTTTTTATTAAAAATAATTTTACTTACTATATTAAATTTATAAGCTTAAGATTTTATCAAGTTTTAAACTTTAAAAAGATTGAATGTAGAACCAATTTTTGATTAGGCACTAATCCTCAAGCTTCTCCTCCCTTACATTTCTTTTCTTTTTCTTTTCCTTTTCTTTTCTTTTCTTTTTCTTTTCTTTGTCTATTTCTTTTTTTACTTCTTTTTCTTTTTCAGGCAAGGATTACTATATCTGGGTAGGCCTTTAATGATTTTGAATTCCACTTCTCCTTTCTTAAAGTAAAGCCTTGATATAAAAATTGTACTTGTAAATATAATAATAGTTTTAAAAATCATTTTAATAAAATAAATTTAAGTATTAAAAATAAAAGTCTAAATTAACTAAAATTTTCAAAAATATATTTTTTCTTACTAGAGATAGTAACTTATATTAATCATTTTCTATTATAAAAACTTTTAACTTAAAATTTTTCTTCATTACTTAAAATTTTAACTAAATTTTCTTACTTATTTCTAAAATCAAATTTTACCTATCATAACTTCATATACATAATCAATTTTTCTTTTAAAATTCAAATTCACTTGTAGTACATTTGAAACTAAATAAAATTCTAGTTTTGAAAGTATTTTTCAACCCCCCAAACTTAAATTTTTAACAGATTAAACAGTTTAGCATCAAATAATATATAAGCAGGAATGAAAATTTAAATAACATGCTAACTTGAATTTTTACATCTTAATTATACAAGTATAAAACTAAAGATAGGAGTAAAATTAATTTTGATCAAATTTTCTATATTTTCAATTTACTTTAACATGTAGAGATTCAAATAGACTTCTACATAGTAGGTATAAAAGCAAAAAACACACTAACATGATAAAAAAATACAGGGCAACAGTTTCTGAATTTCAAGTTTAAGATCTGAGCTAGCAAGATTTTCTACTTTATAACAGATATGAAGTTAAGTTATAAACTAACTAAATCACAATACTAAACACAAAACAATAGCTATTACCCTAAAATTTAAAAATAAAATATTAACTACCACAAACGTCATAATAATAAAAAAACATAAAAGTCCAAAACACAACATAGTCCAAAATAACAAACAAATGCAAATGTAGCAAGCTCAAACCACATAGTTCACATCATATTACAATCATAAAATGAATCTCTCTGCTCTACTCTTCATCCTAATAATCACCGCTGCACCATTTTTCAGCAGGATCATAATCAGGATATCAAAGATATGGAGGAAATTGCACTCCTTGTTCACCTCTATTCAGCCTCTCCAAAGATGTGTGGAGTTTCTCTTCATAATCACTCTTCCTTCTATTATAACTATTATTATGATCTACAAAATGCTCTAAATTTTTTACCTTATCAGTGGTAAAATTTATATTATCTATCATCTTCTGCAATAACTCATCTTGAGTCTTGGCATCATCTCTAGATGTAGAAGCACCTGAAGTAGATGGTCTAAATGAAGATGCAGCAGAGGTAGATGCAGCAGACGTCTCTAATCCATAACTTCTGGAAAATCCTCCTCTCCAGCCAAAAATTGAATGCTCAGAATAAGTCTTTACATTCACCTTCATGATGGGCTTTAGAGGTAACAAAACTTTTTACCAACTATCATTATTTACTGCAGCCTGCTCGCATAAAGAAAATATCAAGGAAGCAAATCCCATACCTGCAGTAGTAGCAGTTATAGCAAAACTTATGATAGTCTGATAGATCAAAGCCCTTATGTTGATGGGCTTTCCCTCCTGAATACAATAATTCAATGTCGCTCTCTCTCTAGTCACTTCACTGAGATGGTTGGTCGGAAGCAGACAAGCAGAAATGAAATAGTGTCAGGCCTTTGAAGGTGCACATAACTTTGAAGTTGGGAAATTTACTGTCCTTTCATTGGTTATCTTACAAAGTCCTCTCCCAATAGTCAAGTATGAAATAATCTCATGTAACTCCACTTTCGTAGAACTATAATTCGCATAAAAATACATAGTCTGCTGTGGTAAATGGTAAAACAAGTTGATTACCTTTGGAGTAAAAGGTACCAACTTCCCTTGAAGCATAACTCGATCGTCCTCAGACTCTGGGAGATTTGCATAAAACTCCCTTACAACATAAATCACTATGACAGCAAAGAAACAACAGAATTGTTCCCACTATTGGTGGACTATCAGGTCTTCTACTTCTTCACTTGGACTCTTAAAACATCGCTTCTGAATCAATTTTTGTGACTGTAGAGCATCACTATATTGATCTTGAGCTTTTGAACTGACAAATTTGCTTGAATCAAATGTGCTCTTTCCTCTGCTCCTTTTCATTCTTGGTGTCATTCTACAAATTTGATAAATTCCAAAAATAACTTTAAAAATGTTTAAATCAATGAAATAAACTTCCAAAAGCACTAACTAAACTTCTCAAGCAATTTCCATATGTTTTTTTTTCACTTTTTCACCATGAATAGTAAATTTTTGAAATCTTCCAAATGTGCTTAAAATATATGGTGAAAATCCAAACTTTTTGCATAAAAGTAAATCTCTTACCTCAAGGAACTTGGATCTAGCAAATTTCACTTGATTCCACCAAGAAATCTTCAAATTTCACTTGCCCTAGCCCTCAAAATTACAAACTTGAGTTGGGGAAGACGATAGGAGGCATTAAAATGGTATTTTTGGACTTAAAATTCACTTTTAACCGTTTGCTAACCGATTTTCATGAACCAGCGCTTAAGCGTGGGTAAGTGGCGCTTAGGTGCCTGCCTCTCAGGTTGGCTCGCTCTTAAGCGCGAGATGTGGCACTTTGGCGCCAGTGCACGATTTTTAAATTTTTTAATTGTAAGTAAAATGCACTATTAGCCTAAGTAAACCACCCCTAAATGGTCTCATAACACTTAAAATGACTATTTTACTTCCTATAACTCCCTTTTCTCTCAAAATTCTCCATAATAATTAATTCAATTCGAGACTAAGAAAATAACACAAATTTTCACAAAAATAAACTTATATTAATTCACAAACAAGTAAAAACACATTTAACACTTAGTTCTCTCACCAAATAGTCTTGGATGAGAAAATCTTCTAAGTACAAAACACTTAAGACACATTTAGAATTAAACACATAAGTGACACAAACACTAAACAAAAGACATAAACACTAACACACATAAAAACAAGACTCCAAACACACAATTCCTAAGACTTAACTTAATGCCACTCTTCATTAGAAGAAACGAATTCTTGTCTCTTAGTTGTCTCTCCAGGAATATAAAGTTAATAAAACGGAAGGTGGGACAAGCTCTAATACTATTATCTTCGATCCACTTTTCCTTAAGGAACATCACCTTATCTGCTTCCTCTACATAATTGGTATGGCTGAATTGCAACCTAAGTTGCCACCCAATATGTTCTAGATGAGCATGTTATTCAAGCATGTTAGTCTCTAACACAGATATAATATTCTCCATCTTGATGATCTTCTTTGATATCCCTTCAATACTAACGGTTAAGAAACCATTATACATCTCCTGTGCACTTTGACTAATGAACTTGTTCTTCTTCATGGCTTCTTCCTTCTTCCTCAAATCCATCTCCCATGAAGGCATTTTCTCTAAATCTCTCTCTTTCTTAGACTTTTAGGGCTGAAAATAATCCAGGGTGAAATTACTTCATAAACCCCTTCTAATTTTTGGCCTAATTCCCACTCATAACTTCTAGGCATGACTAGAAACTGCCAAGACACATTTATTCCAACTACATTGTAGTTATACCTTCAAGAAATTGAAATTTGCACATGTGATTAAATTGCTGCGCTTAAGCGCCCGATCTGGCGCAAGCTCCAGTGCACATTTTTGCACCAGTCAACTTAACGTCCAAATTCTTATTCTAACATGTCTAGGTCACTAAATAAAGTCTAAAAATTATTACTAGGACATAATTAACTAAAAAATACTACCCCAAATTTCTTATTCAGACTCAAAATAACAATCAAATAAAAAACACACTGATAACTATGGGTTGCCTCCCACAAAAAGCTTGGTTTTACATCATCAGCCCGACGTAACCAGTGCTCATTCTAGTTGATCCAATGTCATTCCATCATTATATTTATGCTGATCCCTTATATAATAAGGTTTCAATCTATGTCCATTCACTTTAAAAATTTTCTCAGAATTAGGATCTTTAATATCAACAGCTCCAAAAGGATAAACTTTTATCACAACAAATGGGCCCATGGAGTTAAGTTCACAGCTCCATAAGGATAAACTTTCATCACAACAAATGGGCCCATCCACCTGGACTTAAGTTTGCCTAGAAATAATCTTAACCTTGCATTATATAGCAAAATTTGTTACAGTGGCTGAACATTTTTAGTAAGAATCTTTTGATCATGCCACATTTTCATCATTTCTTTATAAATCTTAGCCCTCTCATAAGATTCATTCCTTATCTCTTCAAGCTCATTTAATTGTAACAATCTTCTCTCACCAGCTTCTTTTAAATTATAATTAAACTCTTTAATAGCCCAATATGCTTTATGCTCAAGTTCAACTGGTAAGTGACAAGTTTTCCCAAATATTAGCCTATATGGGGAAATTTCTATAGGAGCTCTATATGCAGTCCCAAAAGCCCACAAAGCATAGTCAATTTCAATTGACCAATCCATTTTTGTTGGATTCACAGATTTTTCCATAATTCTTTTAATTTTTTGATTGGATAATTCAGCCAAAACACTTGTCTGAGGATGATAAGATGTAGCAATCCTATGATTTATATGATATTTCTTTAATAACTTCTCCATAATGGCATTTCTGAAATGACTTCTCCATCAGTAATGATAACTCTCGGCATCCCAAATCTATAAAATATGTTCATTTTCAGAAATTTTATAACACTTTGAGCATCACATCGAGGTAAAGCAATAGCTTCTATCCATTTGGATACATAGTCCACTGCTAAAAAAATATATAAATTTTTGAAAGATGGTATAAATGGTCCCATGAAATCTAATCCTCAAACATCAAATATTTCAACTTCTAGTATATAATTGAGGGGCATCTCATTTCTTCTAGAACTATTGCCTACTCTTTGACATCTATCACAAGTTTTTATATAAGCATTAACATCTCTAAAAATTCTAGGTCAATAAAATCCAGATTGTAGAATTTTGTATGTTATTTTATCAACACCAAAATGTCCCCAAAAATAAGAATTATGACATTTTTGGATAATTTCAAAAGTTTCTTCCAATGGTACACATCTTCGAATAATTAGATCCTTTCCTTGTTTATATAAATATGGTTCATCCCAAAAATAAGTCTTAGCTTCAGAAATAAATTTCCTCATTTCTTGGTTTGTCATTCCATAGGATTTAAGATCATTACAAATATAGTTCACAATGTCGACATACCACTTAACACACCACTCATTTACAGTGAACAATTTTTCATCTGGAAAATGTTCATTAATTTCTTTTTCAAAATAACGTCATTTTTCTAATTCAAGCCTGAACAAATGATTAGCAATTTGATTTTCAGTTCCCTCCCAATCTACTATTTCAAAATTAAATTCTTGTAAAAGAAGAATCCATCTTATAAGTCTCGGTTTAGAATAATTCTTCTTCATTAAGTGCCTAATAGCAGAATGATATGTATGCACTATATAATCAGTTTCAATAAAATATGATCTAAATTTATCAAAGATAGATACTATTGCTAATAACTCTTTTTCAGTTGTTGTATAATTAATTTGAGTTTCATTCAGAGTTTTACTAGCATAGTAAATAACTTTGAAAATTTTATCACATCTTTGTCCCAAAATAGCTCCAATAGCATAATCACTTGCATTACACATAAGTTCAAAAGGTTTATCCCAATTTAGTGAAACTATAATTGGTGTAGTGATTAATTTTTCTTTTAATAATTTAAAAGCTTTTAGGCATTCCTCATCTATGTTTAGTGCAGTGATTAATTTTTCTTTTAATAATTTAAAAGCTTTTAGGCATTCCTCATCAAAAATGAAAATTTCATCTTTCTCCAGTAAATGGCATAAAGGCTTAGCAATCTTAGAAAATTCTTTAATATATCACCTGTAGAATCCAACATGTCCTAAAAAACTATTAATTTCCCTTAAATTTGTTGGATAAGTAAATTAGCGATCACTTGAATTTTAGCAGGATCTACTTCCATACCATTTTCTAATATTTGATCACCTAATACAAATCCTCATGCTAACATAAATTGGCATTTTTCCCAGTTAAGGACTAAATTTGCTTCTTGACAGTGCTTAAGAACTTTCGATAAATGTTCTAAACATCCAAACACTGAAAAGTCATCCATGAAGACTTCAATCCCTTTTTCAATTAAATCACAAAAAATTGTCATCATACATCTTTGAAATGTAGTAGGGGCATTACATAAACGAAAGGAACATTCTTCTAAAAGCAAGAGTACCATAAGGACTGGTAAATGTTGTTTTCACTTGATCCTCATGAGATATTTGAATTTGGTGATAATCGGTATATCCATCCATAAAATAAAAGTATTTATGCCCATCTAGTCTATCCATCATTTGATCTAGAAAGGGTAGTGAAAAATGGTCTTTCATAGTGGCAAGGTTTAATTTTCTATAATCAATGCATATTCACCACCCTGTAACTTGTCCAGTAGGTATTAACTCATTATGATCATTCACATTTACAATTACTCCTCCTTCTTAGGAACACAGTGAATTTGACTAACACATGCACTATCTGAAATACGGTAGTTAATTCCAGCATCTAACCACTTTAAACTTTCTTTCTTAACAACCTCTTTCATAACAGGATTTAATCTCATTTCTGGATCATCCCTGGGTTTGTAATTTTCTTCCAGATTAATTCTATGCATATAAATTGAAGGACTGATTCTGTTAATATCAGCAATTGTCCATCCAAATGCTTTCTTAAAATTTTTCAGAATTTTCATTAGTTTTTCTTTTTCTTCCTTTGTTAACTTTGAGGAAATTATAATAGGTAATGTAGAGGAATCTCCTAAAAAGGCAGATTTTAAATGTTCAGGAAGTAATTTCAACTCAAGTTTTGGAGGTTTTTCAATAGATGGACAAAATGATTTATCTTTGTCTATCATATCCAAAATTTTAAAACTTTCTTGAACATAACTTGAATCTTTCTTAAAAATGTTTACGTATTGATCTAATTCCTCTTCTTTCTCGTGTTCCAAATCATTTTCTTTAGATTTTAATTCATAAGTAGTCTTGCAATGGCATTCGCTCATATATATTAAAATATCCATTCTATAGCATTCATCATCTTTACCTTTTGTATGGTATTTCATTGATTTTGAAATGTAAAAAGTAATAGTTTGATCATTGACATGCATTGTTAATTTCCTTTTCTGCACATCTATCATTTCTCTTTCTGTGGCTAGGAATGATCTCCCCAAAATGATAAGCATCTCTTTATCTTCCTTCATATCTAGCACAATGAAATCATCATGAAAGATAAATTGATCCACTTTCACCAGGACATCATCTATAACTCCTTTAGGATAGGTTATTGAATGATATGCTAACTGCAGATTTTTAGTAGTAGGATTTATTTCTCGTAATCCTAATCTTTTAAATATTGATAATGGCATAAGGTTAATGTTTGCACCTAAATCACATAAAGCTTTCCCATAAAATCTGTCTCTTATTGCATATGGAATTGTAAAGCTACCAGGATTTTTAAGCTTTTCAGGAAGTTTCTTCTGAATTTTAGCACTGCACTCCTCACTAAGTGCAACAGTCTCATTATATTCAAACTTCCTTTTTCAGTTGAGAATATCCTTCATAAACTTTACATAGCTTGGCATTTGTTCTAAGGCTTCAACAAATAGAATATTAATTGTAAGCTTCTTAAATATTTCTAAAAATTTTAAAAATTACTTATCCAACTTCTCTTTTCAAAGTTTCTAAGGAAATGTAGGTGGTGGTTTTTCTAACTCAATTTTCGGTGAAGAAATAGGCCTTTTAGAATCTTTTGGAGTGTCTTCTTTTGATTCTTCAATTTATTCTCTCTCTACTTCAATCTCTTCTTGAACCTTACCTTCCAACTCTCTTCCACTTCTAAGTTGTACGGCTTTAACTTGCTCTTTATTCTAGTCTTGGATTTGATTTAGTATTACATAGGAGTTTTCCTTGGGATCTATTACTTAATGAACTTGCAATTTGCCTTAGTTGATTCTCAATATTTCTGATTCTCAATTTTTGATCTACTTTGTAATTGATTACCCATTTATAACACTATTTCTTCTTTAGACAACTTCTTATCCTTAAATTGTGTATTAGTGTTGATTCCTGGAGGATAAGTAGATCAAAAATTATTATTCTCTTGGTTGTTCAAGTTTTCTAATGGGTTTACTCGGTTGTTCCCCCACTGCTGATTTTTACCACCTGAATTGTTATTCTAGTTAAGGTTGGGTTGATTCTTCCAACCTGGGTTATAATAATTGAAATATGGGTTATTTTGCTTATTATTTATGATATTCAAATTTTCTAATGATGCTTGAGAATCTACCATTTGGCCTAATGAATTTTCTTCAATCATGGAAATTGATAGAGGAAAATTCATTCCAAATTGGTCTAACTTCCTTGAAATTGCAGTAACTTAATTTGCTAACATAGTAAATGCATCAGTTTCATGAATGTTGGCTACTTTCTTTGGATTTACCCTCTCAGAAGGCCATTAAAAATTTTCGATAGTCATCTCTTCAATTAAAGCATAAGCATCATGAAATGGTTTTGACATCATTGAACCACCAGCAACGACATCGATAATAGATCTAAGAGAACCAATTAATCCATTATAAAAGGTTTGAATGTTTAACCAATCTGGTATAAGATGGTGTGGACACTTTATTAAGAGTTCTTTAAATTATTTTCATGCTTCATAAATAGATTCCCCTTCAAACTAATTAAAAGATGTAATATCATATCTAGGCTTCGCAGCTTTTGATGGTGGAAAATATTTAGCAAGGAATTTTTGTCCTAAATCACCCCAAGTTCTGATAGATGAATGTGCTAACAAATTCAACCACATCTTAGATTTATCCCTCAGTGAGAAAGGAAATAACCTAAGTCTTATGGCATCATCTAAAACACCATCGTATTTAAATGTAGCACACAATTCTAGAAAATTGGTAAGATGTAAATTTGGATCTTTAGTTAGTGATCCCTCAAACTAATTATTTAACACCATTTGGATAATAGCAGATTTAAGATCAAATGAATTAGCCACTATAGTAGGTTTTCAAATACTACAATGAAGTTCATCTATAGTAGGTTGGCATAATCTCTTAAAGGTCTAAACTCTTGATGAATTTCAGCATTTTGATTATTTTGGTTTTTTCATCTATAGTAGGGTTGACATAATCTCTCAAAGGTCTAAAATCTTGATGAATTTCAGCATTTTGATTATTTTGGTCTGTCTTGGCATAATCTCTTAAAGGTCTAAATTCTTGATGAATTTTAACATTTTGATTATTTTGGTTTGTCATTTCTAGTAAGATTTTTGAAAATTTATAATTTCTTTGGTTTTTCTGATTTTTCTAATAGTTCTTTCTAATTCTTATTTTTCAAGATTTTTAATTTTTTTAATTTTTTTTATTTTTCTAATGGTTCTTTCTAATTCAGAATCATAGAGCACTAGTCCTTCAGAACTTGAACTACCCATAAACTAACATAAAATAAAATAAAATAAAATAAAACATACAAAATAAGATACAAAATTTAAAGTTTAAATAAAACATTTTAAAAATAGAAATTTATATAGTTTTCTTCCCCTGCAACGGCACCAAAAACATGATTTTGTACCTAATGCTTAAGCATAGTATATCAATAGTTATGATGGTATTTTTCACTTATATTTCCTTATTTTGCAACAAAACCAAAAACTTGATCCTAAAGAAAAATAAGAATTAAAATTTTTAATTTATATATATTTATATTGGAATACTATACAAGTATACGTATAGTATGATGGTTTCATGTGCATTCAGGTAATCTGGGTGGATTTGGGGGCAAAAGGCTAAGTTGGACATTTTGGTAGAATTGGCATACCAAACACTCTATATGAGCTATGAACCAATGAAATACCTATTTGGGTCCTCTATGTCCTGGTCTTAGCTAAACCCTAGGCTAGGGCTAGTGGGTCTAGGAGACCATCTACATTGTCTCCTAAAGGATCAAGGGATCAAAGTCTAACAATTTGGGTTTTAGGATTGTGAGTGAGTGTGGGTGATAGTGAGTGTAGTGAGTGAACTAGCTCCAGACCAACTCTCGGAGTAAGTTCAAATAGCCCTATGGGAGCTCTCCTTGATCTCCACCATAGTGACCCCACCTACTAAGTGTTAGAGGTTAGGATCAATATATAGATCTTCAAGTTGACCAAAGAGGAGTTTAGAGTTTCTAATGGTGAGGGTTCCTTTTCTACATTTCTAAGAATAGTCAATAGGAAAGTCCTATGGCTAGACCCTAGGCTACTAAAGATGGAAAACTAAACCTCAACCAAAAGTGAGGTCAACATGACTATTCAGTTAAAAATATGGCAACACTTCATTTATGCCACACTGTTGCCAATAAATCATTTGGTTGATGCTACTAAATATTGAGTTGTACTCAACTATTGCATTCAGAACATGAAGGCAATAGATGTGGGTGCATTTATATTTTAACATGCTCAAAGTATTGTTTGTAGTTCTACA
Organism: Phalaenopsis hybrid cultivar; assembly: GCA_002079205.1. Lineage (NCBI taxonomy): Eukaryota > Viridiplantae > Streptophyta > Magnoliopsida > Asparagales > Orchidaceae > Phalaenopsis > Phalaenopsis hybrid cultivar. The sequence continues at coordinate 452,232 of JXCR01146330.1, forward strand.
GCTGGAGGATTCGGATACCCTGCCTTGATTTTTACTCTATGTGAACAATCAGGAGTAGAATCCTATAGAAATGAAGAGAGATTGCAGCCACAAAATCCGATCGGAAGATATATGATTCAAAGAGTAGAATCATTTGTTGATTCTAGAAGTGGAAGAATAGATAGGCCCTCTACATCTACTGCAAGGGCATCTACGTCTAGATCTATATCACTTGAAGGTATTATAGATCAACAGATGATTCAATAGATGGATATAGTAAATATTCAAAGTCAGTTGGGAGAGATAGGAGCAAGGACATCATATAATGATGAATATCTGTAGAGGAGAGTTCAGCATGATATTGACATTAAAAATGCCATGGTAAGGCACCTTAGGGTTAACCTAATGTGGACTTTCCTATGTGGCCCAGTTTCACTCCTTATGCTCCCATCCATGATGATGAAGAAGAAGAATCAGATGATGAAGAGGAAGGAGACGAAGATTGATGTTTTATGAGTCTTATTTAGATGTTTTTATGTCTGTTGTTATTTGTGTTTGTATTAGGATGTGCTTTTATTTGAAACTTGTTATAGTAGTAAAAGACTTTTTATGTTGTGTTGTGAACTAAATCTGTAATAGTTATTGTAAACTTTCATTTTTTCTGCATTTTTAATACTTTCAGTTTAGTTTTACAGTTTTTGTATTTTTTTTTTAATTCTCAACATGTTCTCTAGAATATATTATGTTTTATTTAATGCTTTAAAGCATGTATGAAGTTTTACAGTTAGTACCTGCAGTATACCAGAGCTCAGTTTCGTAGTCAGAAATCATATATAGGTTAGTTTTTATTTTCATGCATTTACTATTTTCTTTCATCTGTTAAATTTTATATTCAAAATATTTTTAAAGTCACTTAAAAACTTAAGTTTGGAGAAAAGAAAAAAAAAGCTATTTTGCAAAAGAGTAAACTAAATTTTATTTGTCCTTAAGTAACTATATTTTTAAAAATTAAATTAACATGGCTTGGGGTATTAAGATTTAACTTTAAATGATTGTACTTCTATTTATAAGTATTATAGTAAATTTAGGTAAAGAATTTATAATAATGAAGGTCAATTCTAAAGTTGAAGATATTTGGTATGATAGGATAAGACTATATTTTTTTATTTTAAATAAAGGAAATTGTATTTTTGAAGTGTTAAGAATTTTAGAGTTTCAAGTAAGAAGAAAGGAATGAGACTTTATGAAAAATCATAAACTAATATGATTTTATAAAGTAAAGAAAGGTATAGAGTTTTGACTTTAAGAAGAGGATAGTGAAGTTCAAAACCATTAAAGGCTATCTAGATATAGTAACCTCAGTTGAAAAAGAAAAGGAAAGGAAAGGAATGAAAAGATCCTACAAGAAAAGAAAAAAAGAAGAAAAAGAAAAGAAAAAATAAATATAAGTGATGAGAAGCTTGAGGAAAGGCCTAATAAAAAATTGGCTTCACTTGAATCAACTTAAGAAAAAAGCTTTATTACATTTTCTAAACTTGTATTGGATTATTAGTAGCATTCCTAGTAAAGTTTTCATAAAGTTATTTTTCTTATGAATGTTCTAAATGTCCTTAATATGACAAATTACAATTCTTCTTAAAATGAATAGACAGGAATGGTTAAGCATGGGATAATTCCAATGAGTTAGGTTAATTTTGATTTTAGGCTTAAAGTTTGGGTTTGGGCCAAAAATTGGATTCGGGCTTAGCTTGAGCTTATATCCAAATGAATTAAAGGCTCAATTTGTTCTAGAAAATTGTTTTCAGAAATTTAGGACGTGAATTTTGTGAAATTCAATTGATTGCATGGATTTATTTAATGGAATTTTGAAGTTGGGTCAAATTTGGGGCATTTGACTTGGATTTGAGTTTGGGCTAGGTTTGGGTTCGAATTTGGGTCATGTTATTCTTCAATTTGGTTTAGAATATTTTTATGAGGAATTTAGAATTTGAAATTAGAGGAATTGGATTGGTCACGGGGTTCAATTTGATGGAATTTAGGGGTAAGGTCAAATTGGGGATTTTTGGCCCAAGAATGAAATTATAATTTGGAGGATGGTTTAATTGGCCTTCAAGTTAGTATAGATTGGGATTTGACAAGTTGAAATTAAGTTAAGAATTGAAATTAGGTGAGGTTGAAATGAATTTTATGGAAATTGGGGGTTATTTGAAGACTAGGTATTTTTGGGCAATTTTAGGATTTTAGTTAATTTTGGTGAATTTAGGTGTAATTGCGGTCAATAAGTGGTTAGAATTGATTTTGGGGACATTTAGAGTGAATTTGAAAATATTGCAGAATTTTTGGGATATGAAGGTATTTTGGTAATTTTGGTAACTTCAAGGGTATTTTGGTAATTTTGAGTAAAATGGGGTATTTTGGGCAATTTGAGTGGTGTGGAATGGTTTGATATGATTTTTGAAGAGAGTTTGAGATTTTGAGCAATATTGGGAAATTTAGGGTTTTTGGTAATTTTGGAAAAGTTTGGAGGTAAAATGGTCGGTGAAATTTAGATTCATTGCAGAGGCTAATCACAAAATTACCCTTTTTGAACCATAAGAACAAATGAATCTTCATTTAAGATCCTCCATGTGTTGGTCCTAGCCATTCTAGCCAAGGGCTAAGGGTTCGGGAGACCACCCTTTAGAGTTTCCAAAAGAGTGAGGAACCAGGTCAAGGATGAATGACTTCAGGGTTTTCGGTATGTGTGTGTGCGTGTCTGGCCAAGGCCAAGACCAAGACCAAACAACCCAGGGCCAACCCTAAGGGCTAACAAACTTATAGAAACTCCCCTTGAACTCCCTCATGCAGGTTTCAACTATCTAAGTGCTAGAGGAAAAAACCAAACATGTGGAACTCCAAGATGAACAAAGAGATGTTTAGAATTTCTAATGGTTTAGGGTTCCATAACTAATCCACTAGGATAGTCAACAGAAAATTCCTATGGCTAGATCCTAGGCTTATATGGAAGAAAGAGTAGACCTTAACAATAATGAGGTCAACACTCAATGGAGTCGAAATACGTCATTGTCAAATGAGGTCTTAGTTCTTAACACTTCAAGCAATGTTGGGTTATGCTTCTTACGTAGGTTTATTTTAAATTGTGTTTTCTTTTATTCAAAAAGAAATATTACATAAAATAAATATAGTTTCTTTAAAACACTTCAAGTTTTTGATTGAGTATAAAATGAAGTATAATATTAATTTTTTATTAAATTTGTAATAGAATGAAATCAATATAAATCTCAGGGGTGAACGCCATTTGATGGTGATGAGAAATGATGGTCGATGATGGTGGCAGTGGCTATTAAATGTTAAAAGTGCATAAAAATAATAGTTTATTTATGCATAAATATTATGTTATAGTATATTTTTTATAGTACTTTTGTTTAATGTTGTGCCAAAAAAATTTATAAAGCAACAAATCAGAAAATAAAATTTAAAAGCATTAACGCATAGCCTATGCACGAATTTCAAACTTTAGACACCTGTCATAGTCGAAGCGCCACAAACAATGCTTAGACACCAAGTCGCAAAGTCTAATCGACATACTGGGGCCTTCTAAAATTGATTTTTTTTGAGAACCTAGAGCATGGGCGCCAACTATTTAGTGCCTTGGTGACAAAACCTAGAGCCTAGGCACCATCATGCCAAAAAAAGATTAAAAAACAGAGCGCTCAAAGCCTAAGTTCCAACTTAGGCACAAAAACTCAAAGCCAAGGTGACAACTGTCAAGTATATAGGTGCCATTACTATTGAGCCTAGATGAGACAACTTGACATGAGCAATTTGGCTAAATTTTAAATATTTAGAGGCAAAATGATGGTTGAATAGTGAATGAATACTTAAGTGAAGGTGCTAGACTATTTATGGGTTGGAGAGTAAGTTGGAAATGCTTGAGAGTGTGCTAGTGGGTGTGTCATAGTGTGTGTGAATGTTGCGAGGGAGTGAAAAGGATAATTAACAAAATTCTAGCAAAGTGGAGCTAGATAAAAGACAAGAGGAAGTCAAGACATGGACTATGTTATTTCAAGAAAATTATATTTTTGAATACCAAGTCCAAAATTTTGTTCATTTTACTTGTTAAATCTTACTATGCAAGCTACTTTTGCGATTGAAATGAAAATATTGTGTTTTGTGTGATCAAATTATGTCAAGCAAGATTTTCTATCATTAATGAATGAAGAGTGTGTAAAGCAAATAATTTTACTAAGGTTCTCATATGAATCTTGTGAAAGGATTGTTTATGATATTCTCCAACTTAAATATGTATTAAGTTGCAACCAAGCTTATATTTAAAAACAAATGTAGGAATATCAATATCTGAAGAGTTTTTTTTTTTACACATGGAGAGACCACAACTAAAGATTAGAAGAATAAACATAATACCACTAACTTTAGAAATCTAATAGTTAAATGAAGTCATTCAATTCTTTAAATCTCTTTAAGCATAAATATATAACCTTAGGATTATGAGAATTAGGCTTTTCATGATATTGAAAGAGGCTTTAAAATTGAAACCATAGCACACAATTCTATTTTATAAATTTAACATTTATATAAGATTTGTGTTTTGAAAATTGTAGGAAAAATAAAAAAATATCTACCTAAAACTTCCTCATTTTGGAGTTGAAATTAGGATTTTCAATGCTTCTAGTTAATTTCAAATAAGTATTCAGCTTTGAATATTGATGATAATAATCTTGTACACAATATTATACTTCTTACATGTCACATGCAATTGTGTTAGCCACTGCAAAGTTGGGTTAATTTTTTTGTCGTTGTTGATAGAAAACAAAGAAATAAAATTTGGCGAGTTGAATTTGATAATAGTAGGAAAATCCTTTTCTTGTTTAATAATTATTTTATGTGCTTTTTTGTAATATTATTATTGTTATACAATTTTGCTTTTTCTAATTTCTATATTGCAATCCATAGTACATTGGTTACCATACCTTTTACTTTCTGTAAGTTTTTCAAATTATTTTATCAGCATCGCAATGTTAGTGTATGCACTTTAGAGCCATACCCCTTTGTGTGCACTTTAGTTATCTTGTTTTTACATGTATTTGATATTCTTATTTACATGTTTTTCAGTATGGAATTATTCTTTATTACTATATTAGTGAAAACTATTTGGTTTAGTTTTGTATGCTTAGGTGAGAACACACATATTCATTATTCTTTTAACCTAAAATTGGAAAACTTATGAAAAAAATTAGAAAATAGAAAAAGACCCAAAAATGATTATAAACGTGGAAAATCCTAAAGAAGAACATGAACAACTTATACCACTTAGGGTTTTTGCAAAGCCATTAAGATAAAGGATCTGCAAAAGTATTAATTTACGTACAACACAAGCAAAAACATTTGAACATAATTTTAAAATTATTCAAACGATATAAAATAATCAATTTGGAGGTTCACTTCTAGAAGTGTAATCCCTAAATTGTCAATTTCTTGGAAATTTCTGCAATATTCAGGAAAAATAGTGTCTTTGATGACACTACTAGACTTTGATTGTTCCTTTTTATTTTCTTGAAAGGTAAAACATAACTTTAGCTAAAATCTTTTCATCTAGGATCTGTAAATACCTGGACTAATCTAGTTTGGAAATTCTTAGCCAAGTACATTCCACCATCAATGACTATCAACCATACAAAATGATATAACCTTATTCACCTAATTAGATTGAAAGTCAAACTATAAAGCTTGAAAGAGATTTAAAGTCTTTTTAGGAGGTGCCCACATCATGCCCAACCTGATTAGCTTGTTCATAATTTTTATAACGGAATGGTGGATCTTTGAAGTCAATAATAAATGCTGCAATAGAAGGGTCATTAATGTCTAAATCATTTGATGAGACTTATAGTTTACTAGAAGAAAAGTAATCAACATACTCATTGGCATTCAAAGCAAGTGAATCCAATTCAAACATTGAGTCTAGCAATTTGATTGACAATTGAATGAATACTTCTTATTTAAATACTTGCAATCCCAGTTAAGGAAACTACACTAAGTTTAATAGCAAAAATAAACAAAATGCATGTATAAATACTTTAGTTAGTAACTAACAAAATTATCAAGGAAATTTGAATAATCAATCCAATAATCTCACAAATCTGAGACATGGTAATTTTATGAATTCACCTAAAATAGTCAATTTAAAGAAAAAAACAATTTATAAGACTTAGTTTTACAAATAGAAAGTTAGATAAGAGTTAAGCTGCAAGTATTAAAAATATTGATATACAAATAGGGAAGTTAGCTAACTCATTGAGTCATAGATCTTAAGGAGCATTATCGAAATAACATTGGGGTGAATTGTAAAGATTAAATAATAGAACACTATAAAGTAGTGTAATTGAAGTGTGAAAAAGAGTTATGAAATTGGCTAGTAATGATAACAGATTATAAGAACTAACTTTAATTTTTAATAAACAAATTTAACAACCTTTAGTTGTCTTAGAAATGAGAAACATATTATGAAATTAATAGAAAGACTCCCACCACCTTTTATTTAGAGTTTAATAAAATAAAAGTTAGATTAATAGTTTTAAAAAATCAAAAAATTGTTCAAGAACCTCATATTAATATACCACTTATTGAGCCTCCTAAATAGAGGCATAACTAATTTAAATTCTTGAAAGAGTATAGGTGCTTTTATGTGACTTAGGAGCTCGTATAAATCTCATACTTTTATCCATTTTTAAGACATTGGGCTTAGAAGAAGTTCAACCAACCACTATTACCCAACCTAATAGTTGTTTGACTTACCCTAAGGGGTGATTGAGGATATTTTTGTTAGAGTTAGTAAATTCAAATTCTCTATTAATTTTTTTCTTTTTTGATATTGAGGAAGGTGTTGAAATCCTAATTATTTTTGGCAATTTTTTTTTATAAAAATAGGGTGAATAGTGATTTACAAAAGAAAGAGATGACTATTAGAGCACAACATCAAGATTTAATTTTTGACATTTATAATCTAATAACATCCTTATATATCCTTATAAGATAGCTGTGTTGTAGAGTAGAAGTAGAAAAGTTGTACGACAGATTGAAGAAAAAATTAGATATTAAGGAATTCATAATTTTTTTAATCAAATGTTAAATTGGGATTATTGGGCTTCATAATGCACTTATGAACTTACTTTAGTTAATCAAGTTTAGCAAGTACTAAGTTTAGAGGAAGATAGGTATTGACTTGAAATGAGTGTGCTACGAATTATGGTCAAAGTCTTCTGCGTGAAGTAATTAGGCAAGGTTAGATTTCCCATGATTGGATGTATGATATTAACTCCTCATTTACTTTTACTAAAATAATAGAACTTCTTAACTTTCTTCTCTAACAAGTATTAAGTTGATTGCTTCTTTACTGGCATAAAGATGGAGCAAAAAATCTTATTCTAGTTTAGAGATTTGAAGTACGGGTCGAAAATATAAAATAGAGTTCAAATGAGGAAATGCATTTTCTTGTTCTTAACTCTCAAATAAGTATGTGGTACTTCTCATGTTTTTAAGAAATGGCAAGCATATATTGCTTGACTTGTTATTATTATTTATCTTAACTTATTTTCTCCAAGCTTAATGTCGCGTCTATATTTGAGCTAATCACAATAACAGTAAAATTTGTTTTCAATTCAAACTTTTTAAGTTTAATACTTAATAGTTTTGTACCAATATATTTTAATTATAATATGAAATATAAAGCCTTCACATGACTTTGAACAACCTGACGTTTTCCACTCCAATTCCTAGGTTGCTTTTGAGGCGCAGCTTTATAATCGTGTTAGATAGGCAGTTAGATGTGACGGCAAAAGAAAGGATGGTCAGTTCGCATGATTTGAATTAGCACATGGGAAGCTCAATTAACATAATTGGACGAGGATAAAACGTGGTGGCGTCTGCTGCCACATCACTTCAACAGATTCGGGAAATAGATATCGCCTGTACTTTTTATTTAAAATTTTTAAAATGTTTTTTTTTTATTTTTTTCCGCTGTTATTGTTTTGTGTCATGTTATTGAAAAAAATATGTATTTTAAGTGCGAAGGTGATGAAGCATGTGGGGATTAATACGGCCAAAATATTACTGGAGTAAATATCTTTTTCAAATACTATATTTAAATTTTATAGGAAGAATCTTCCACATTTTGGCTTCACGGCAAAGCTCAATAAAAAATAGTAACAAAATTGTTCAAATGAAGGTTCCCTATCTTGGAGTTATAAACTCTCCTTTTGATCAATAGATTCACACTTATTAATTTAAATATAGTTTAAATCTAAAAGTGTGAATCTGTTGACCAAAAGGGCAGGTTACAAGTTTGAGGTAGGGAACCTCCAAAAGGTTCCCAATCAAAAGAAAGATTAGTTTTTTCTTCTGCAGTACCTCGACGTGACATGAGCGTGAAAGAGGT
>JXCR01146330.1:467050-484766 GCA_002079205.1 Phalaenopsis hybrid cultivar
CCCTCAAACTTAATTTTTTAAGAGATTTAGCATGAAAAACTGAAAAAAAAAATTAAAGGGTGAAAGAAAACATTTAAGACATAAAAAAAGACTTACCTGTTGAAGGTTCTAATGTTGAAATCTAACTCTGAAATATTGCAGGTGCTAATATAAACAGCTGCAAGACTCAAGACATTAAATAACACATAATACATGTAAAATTTTTTTGAGAAAGAGTTAAGTATAAGTACATTTAAAAAAGTACTAAAAACTAACACATTAATGAGATGATTTCTAATGTAGAAAAAAGTTTCACAAATCTACTTTTCACAATTCAACATAACATTTAAAATAAAGTATCATACTCTAAAAACAAACAGACTCAACAATAAAGTAGATTCAAACATAAACTAAAGAAAAATTTAACTAAAACATCACCAATCATCATCATCTTTTTCTTCTTCTTCCACATCCAACTTTTGCTGCTGATATGGGGTAAAAACAGGGTGAGTAGGAAACTGAACTGAGTGATCACCCTTAATGTATCTGACCATCGCATCATCATAAGCAGCATCATATTAGAACTTTTATCTCGTCAAATCATCATTGTGTGCATTTTTGGCCTCCATATTTTCCATTCTACTTTCCATTCTCAAGATATCTCCCTGTTGGATCATAATTTGCTCCAAGTGTTCCTGGATAGTAGAGGTACTAGAAGTACTACTTGAAGTAGAAGGAATATCCCTCGTCCAACTTTCAGATCTCCATCCAACATGAGATTCATAAGTCTGTGTATTGGTTGGCCCAATAGGTTTTAGACGTTCAATCTTCTCCTCATCCATTATAAACTCAACTCCTGCCTTTTCACATAGTGTGAAGATTAGTGCAGGGTTTGCTAAACCACCTATAGTCTCTCCCACAATAATAGATCGAGTGTTTCTATAAATAATAGAGCCTAAATCTATCCTTCTTATCTGCTGGATATAGAAGTTCAAGATGGCTCTATCCTTTGTAACCTTACTATGATGATTTGTTGGCATCATTCTACGTGAAATAAAGTAGTGTCAAGCTATAGTTACTAAATTTGACATAGAAAGAGGAAAGCTTACTTTAAAAATATTCTTCACCTTCCAAGTTCCTCTTCCATCAACAAGAATAGAAATAACTTCATCCAAGGCCTCATTTGTAGCAGAAAATGAATTGTACTGGCAGCTATACACATCTTTTAACTGATAAAATTCATTGATTTTCCTCGGAATAAATTCCATCATTTTCCCATGAATAAACACATAGTCTTCAGAAGTCTCCTTAAAATTGGCATAGAACTCCATCACTAAACCAATAATAGTCTCGGCAGTAAAGTAAAAAAATTCTCCCACTACCGAGCATCGACTATTATTTCGACTTCTCTACTTGAATTTTTAAATCCTCGATCCGGAGTTACTTTTTTAGTTGTAAGTAGACTCATGAAACAAATGTTGGCGTTGTAATTGATAAACTTTTCGTCATCAAAATCTACCTTTCTCTTTCCTTTGCTCATTCTTGGTACCATGGTAATCTACAAAAAATTGATAAAATCCAAATAAATTCCTAAAAATTTCAAAAATCACAACATGGAACATTTTAAACTTAAATCTACTAAGTAAGAGTTATTCACCAAAGGATTTTCTCAAAATCTCCTAAATAAATTTCAAAATTTCATATCTTAGCAACGTCGGACAATTCCTTGGTGAAAATCAAAATTTTTGTGTTCAAAGTGTACCTCTTACCTAGAGAAGATGAAATCCAAACTTTGTTTGCCTTAAAATGACCTCAAATTTGAGCAATAGCAAGCCCTAGGTGTACAAATCAAAGGTTGAAGGTGACTAAAAGGTAAATATGGTATTTTTACTGTGTAAATCACAAATTTAAGAAGTTTGGGTGGTTTTTGGGTCGAGGGGGCTGTCGGCGCCCATGCCGGTGCCATCGGCGCCAGTGGCCAAAAAATTCATTTATCTATTTTCACAATTTTCAATTTTCTTACTCCAAAGTCTATTTAGTCTTTTTGAACACTAATTTTCATCTTAAAATAATTCACAAACAAGCATTTTCACAAACAACACCAAACTAACTTTTATATATGAAAATACACCTTTTACAAATACATTTTTCTAATCACACTTTCACATCCATAAAACCAACTAAATTGTAATTCATCATCGAAATCATGCCATAACACTAGAACACTGACACAAAACTATACACACAATCAAAGTTAATAAAGTTCAAAAGCAAAGTATAGTAAAGTAAATCAAATCCACACAATCACATAAAAAACATAACTACTTTAAAGTAGTAGAGAGTCCAAATTCTTCAATTATTCTGCTTCATTTTTAGTACTTTCTCCTCCTCTAATATCTCCCATAGACTGGTAATGGACGTACAAATTTTCATCGATCCATCCATTTTTCTTGAACATCTGCACCAATATTGCCTCAATTGTTCCAGTATGATCATTGTTCTCCTTCATCCTTCAATCTAGGTGAACAAAACAGTATCTGAGATGTCTTATTGCATTCATAATAGTCTGAAGTTCTCTTTTTTATTTTCTTCATTTTCTTCTCATAAGTTATTGAACTTCCAACTTTTTGTGGCATTAATGGTGTTGAAGCATGTGATGAATGATCCAAAACAATATCTAATGCTTCATTTCCATTTCCAATATAATTATCATCAATAGCAATCATGGGCTCTCAAGGTAATAATACTTTCTCCCAACTTTCATATGGCATTTGAGATTGACTGCAAAGTAAGAAAATTGTGGAAGAATGCCCTAGTCCATTTATTGGCCCATTCATATTAATACCCATAATAGATTTGAAAATAATCGATCCCACATCATTGAGCTTTTCCATTTGAATGCAATAGTTTAAAATGTCACTTTCTCTTGGAACTCTACTAATCTTCATTGTATGGAGTAATTTTACAGGTATGAAGAAATGTAATTGTTTTGATATTGGATTAAGCAGTGAAGCACAAAAAATAATATATCCCTCACCTTTGATTTCCCAATTATCATTTTCATCCGTCAGAAAATTATATACTTCTTGCATCATATCTCTTGTTGGGATAAAATTGAATAGTGACAGATTGGAACATTTTCTATCATATAAAAATCATTAATTCGAGATGGAGTAAATGGTAGAGCCTTACCTCAAACGAAGACGATTGCTTGGGTAATTCCATGTAAATTAGCATAGAATTCCTTTATCACTGGTACAATAACTGCAGCAGTAGTGTAGCAAAAAACTTCCAAATGTGTCTCCACAATGATTTTCTCAATTTATGCACTTGGATTACTCGATCCATGATTGGTAAAGCCTCGCTTCTTGATAAGTCTCTTTTTTATAATGACTTTATTGTATAATCTCTGTACGTCAAAACTCATAAACTTTCTTCAATTGAAAACTCCATACCTTAAATTATTTTTGGAATTGGAAGCCAAAGAATTTAAAATTAGGAAGTTTTAGGTCGTCCAAGGCAATTTTTAGGCCTTTAAAAACACCTCTCGGCGGTTATTTAGGAGCGCAATCCCGCCAAAGTCCGCCGCATTTATATTAAACAAACAAAACTGCTTGAAAAACCATTTGTGCTCCCGATAGTGCTGTCATCACCATGGTCAATAGACACGGGCGCCGTTGACGCCCATTTTGGCACCGTCGGCGCCAAATGTCAAAATCAGGTCTTTTAATTTTTTGTTCAATTAGATTTCAAATTTTCTTCTAATACCAATATTTACCTTAATTTATGATAAGAAAAATTGTGCAGGATTCAAAAATATTATTATTTCCTAAAAACACTTACTAAACAAAATAGTAATATATAGATATATATAGATTTATATATGGGTTGCCTCCTATAAAGCACTTGGTTTAATGTCGGCAGCCCGACATACCACTGTTTGATCAGGATGACTTAACATTAAAATTTTTTTAAATTGTGGTATGTGTCCTTCATTGTAATGTTTCAATCGATGACAATTAACTTTAAATATATCTTCCCAATTTTAGGATCTTTAATAACAACAGTTTTATAATGATAGACTTTAATCACTTTAAATGGTCCTAACCATCTAGATTTCAGTTTTCATGAAAATAATCTCAATTTTGTATTATATAATAAGACATATTGTCCAGGTTCAAACTACTTTTTAACAATCTTTCGATCATGCCATATTTTCATTTTCTCTTTATAGATTTTCACATTATTATATGCTTCATTCTTAATCTCCTCATTTCATTGAGTTGTAATAATTTTTTCTCATCGGCATCTTTTATATTAAAATTAAATTCCTTATTAGTCCAAAATGCTTTATGCTCTAATTCTACTAATAAGTAGCATGTTTTTCCAAAAATAAGCCTATATGGGGACATTTCTATAGGATTCTTATAACCAGTTCTGTATGCCCATAATGCATTATCTAATCTAGCAGACCAATCTAATTTATAAGAGGGGCTGAAGAATAAAATAGAAAGTTCCAAATCAACAAGGACCCAAGGAAACGAGAAGCCCTCTCTAGGCAGAATGATTAGAAGTTTCAGCAGTTGACACCCCCCGTCTAATATAAGGCAGATCAGACAGATCTGCATTAATCAACAAAGCCAGTTCAGGAAGGGGTTGATATTCATTAAAGGCAATATAGTCAATGCACCTTCATGTGCAAGCCAATTAGCACATCTGTTACCCTCCTTAAAGATATGATTCCAATTAATCTGTAAGTTGTGAGTAATCTTCATGTGAGCAACTTGCTTAAAAATGGGGAGAAGAAAACAAGGTGGGGTGATGCTATCCTTTAAAAGATGGACTAGCCAGGAGGAGTCCTGTTCCACAATTAGAAGGATCCATCCCATAACAACAGCAGTTTGAATTTCCCATACAAAAGCTAAGCCTTCAGCTTGTAAAGCATTTAAAGCATCAGTGTATGATTGAAAAAATAGTAGGCATTCCCCAAAGTGATTTCTGAAAATCCCCCAATACCAGCATTATGTCTTCTAAAACTCCCATCAGTGTTGATTTTAATCCAAGGATAAATAGGTTTTCTCCAATGGAACAAAAGGAAATGTGATTTGACAGAAGGAGAACTTTTATTATTAAGGACTTGGGAGCACCCAGAAACTTTAATCTTGTAACCCATGAGATTGATTATCTCAAGAGTATAGGCATAGCATTTAATAACAATTGGTGTGGCACTTGGAGTTCTTCCCTCATATTTACTGTTATTTCTTCCCATCCAGATGAATCATGTAGTAATAAAAGGGATTATTTTAGCATGGTTCTCTTTCCAGACCTTCCAACAATCAAGAAAGTTTTCAAAACCCAACAGATGGGAGGGGAAATTGTGTTTAGAAGCCACATGTGTCTAAACCCCTTGAGCAACAGGACAAGAGAAGAATAAATGATTAAAGGATTCTCATGTTGACCGCATAAAATACATTTGGAAGGTCTTTTTAAACCCTTGAGTTTAAGTATATCATCAGTGGGAATAATACTATAAAAACATCTCCAAGGGAAGAAGGACATAGAGGGGCTGAGATATTTCTCCCACATGGCTTGACACCAATCCTTGTTATGCCATGTGTTTAATTGATAAAGCAGATCTACTTGAATGTGTCTGAGGATCCCAAAAGGATTTCCTTGTCTGTCATTTGTCAAGTTATAACAGCAGCCGCACTGAATGGTGATTCTCCCTTTTCCTCTCATCCATTTCTTTAGCTCAGAATACGTTCTTTCCATGAGAAGGACCCTCGACCTCTATCTCTCAAATTAAAGATGCAGTCCAGAATGCTTCTTTCGTCACTCTCGGAGAAGACCCTGGTATACAGCTCCAGGCCTTCCAGTATGTTGATAAATTTTCCTTGAACTTGTTCATAAAATTCAAATTCTCTCTTTTTTACTTTACTTATCTTGTAGTACTCCATCATACCAAGGGTCAGTAGCTATTGCAGGCATTCCTCCCTTCGAGCATTGGCAGGAACCCAAACTGGCGGTGGTTGATCTGGAACACGAGACTCAGCATCTAGCGGGATGTATGACTCTGGGCTCCAAAGTACATACTAATTTGTTCCAAGTGCGACGTATGGCTTGCCCATCATAAACTCTGAAGTCTTAGACCCATCAGTGCATGAAGTATACTCTTCCAATGTACCGAAATGTTGTAAATGTAGAACATTGCAATCCAGGCATTGTACAAATGCGCCCGTCGCTGATGTCCCGGTCGGTATTTTAAACTTGCACGTCAGGCAACCCTTGCATAGAACAACTGAAACTGAAAGTTTATCTGACTCTGTCACAAACCCTGGTTTTTCATCCGTGGTGGGTAGGCTAACAGAAGTTTCTTTCAGGTCTGGATCATAAATATGCCCCTCAGGAAAAGGGTGAGCAAGTTGTTCGTCTCTCTCTGACGTCTGCATTCTTGTCGTAAAAAAGCTCTCAGCTTCTTTCAGTTGGCATTCCTGCATTATGTCCTGCAAAGTTAAGTACTTGGAAATCGTTTGTTATTGGAGGCTATTAAGCCCCCGACTGGTTTAGCTATCATGGAGGGCAAACGGTTGGGCCCTTTCATCGTATCTTTCTCTATTATCACGTTCTTGCCATTGTGTGATACATTATCTTTAGCAGTCACCCTTAGCAGTGAAGGCAATCCCTCTTTCTCTTTGCAGCTAACTACATTCATGAGAGGACCTACATATTCCATGTCAACCTGGTTAAAATTCATGTTGAAATCTATGGTACTCATTGTGATGCCATCTCCTCATGTAGTGCAAGGCTCCAGCCATCTTTGAAAGCAAAGATCAGCCTCTGTCCCGATATTTTTCTGCAGATGATAGGAAAAATGCCAGTGGGCCGAAGGTTGTCATGAAGAAGAACAATTTTATTAAAGTAAATTTTAGTTTGTTTTGGTGAAATGAATCGTTTACTTTAGGTATGAGTTTTTTTTAATTTAATGAAATATTAAGTTGAAAAGGTAGAAAGGAGAAAATTTGAAGTTAAAAATATTTTTCTCAAAATTTACATTATATTGAGGTTAATTACAAAATTTGGACCCAGTCATAAACATTTGGCCACATAGGTAAACCTAAAATAATCAAAGTTTCAAAGTTTCAAAGCAAGTGAAGGCAAACGGCATCAGGTTACGTAATAGGTTTTCATATATCGTCCATTTATTGGTAACATGGGACTTTCGCCCTGGAAGTCCACTAACTGGTAGACTCCTCTTGTGTAGACCTTTTCAACGACAAATGCTCCCTCCCAAGTTGGCTCAAAATTTTCACCTATTTTGCAGCGTGCAAGAATAGGCCTTTTGAGCACAAGTATGAGGTCACCAACTTTGAATGTCCTTAGACGAACCAATTTGTCATGGGTTTGTACCATCTTTGCCTACTAAAGCTCCAAATGTTGTTATGCTTCTATTCATTTTCCTTTGAGACTCTCCTATTCTTCAAGTCTGAGTTTTTCACTTTCTTTCATGATGAGTTGAATAGCAACAACAACTCTGAGAGATGGTGTCTGGATTTCTAGCGGTATCACGACCTCAGCTCTGTAGTTTACATAATATTTACATAGTGGTTTATCAAATCATACATTGTTTAATATTCATTCTTTTATGTACCTTCTAAGGATATCTCGTACTGAGGTCTTTTCCGTTGTTATCCGATCATAAATTGATCCTTCCTCTCCCACGTCCCCGGCCTCAAACTCAGCCGCGCGAACTAAAAGAACCTTCACCAACCCGTTGTAAGGGAGTGGTGGAAGATTGCTGAAGTGGAGTTGAATGGCCTCCTCTTTGTAATTCTTCTGAATCTTCATCTTTGTTTGAGATAATTTCACGAGAGAAGACAGTCTTCTTTGGAGGCACGTAGTAGGCAGCATCTTCATGTATACCAACTTCATGCACCAAAAATGGTTGTAGGTCTCCTTTGATGCAATTTTCTTGACCTTCTTTGTAGTACTTGATGCACTGGTGTAGAAATGATGGAAGCATATTGCGCTCATGAATCCATGGTCGACCTAGTAGAGCATTAAGGAGGTCTAGGTGTTGATGATATGAAATTTAGCGGTTGTCACGAGTTCTCCAACCTTCATAAGTAATGTAATTGCATCAATGATATGAAATTTAACGGTTGTTACGAGTTCTCCAACCTTCATAAGTAATGTAATTGATCCGAGGGCTCTTTCTCCCTTTTGGTTGAACTCATAACATCATTTTATCGGTTGTAAGCTCTTGAGCTTCAATATCCAAGTAGGCCAATGTTCGTAGGCTCATCAAGTTAAAAGATGCTCCAGGATCCACTAAAACTCTTGATAACACAAATCTTCTGATGTTGACAGATATGTAGAGTGAACGATTGTGGTTGGTGGTATCGAACATCAAGTCTTCGTCTGTGAAGGTTACCACAGGCTGTTCTTTCAATGAACAAACTTCATCTGAGGATTTCCTGGACAACTGAGCTAAGCAAATTTTTGGGTCAAGCAAAGCTGTAACCAGAGACTATCTCATCTCCTTTGATAGGATCAGAGCGTCGTAGATGCTTAATCGGGCCAGAAACTTCCTAAGATGAGCTAGCACTATGTAATCTACTTTGTATGATCCTCCATTTTTATCTTGATTATGTGCTTCTTCCACTTGTGGAGGTGGGGGTATCTCTTCTTGGGTCATTATCAGCTTTCCTTTATCTGTTGGAGCTGTTCTTCTTGGTAACACTTTTCCGCTCCTTAAGTTAACTTCTGTGATTTCTTCTCTTTGAGATATCATTGTTGAATCTTCTAGTGTCTTTTCCTTTTTATCAGAAAGATCCAAATTGATGGCAAGTAGTATACCGTGATGCTCGAAAATTGTCTCCTTGTTATCGGTGTTGTCGTAAGCGGTATCATTGATGTCTTCTTTGGACTTGACAACAAGTTCATCAAACTTGCGTAAGATTTGAGGATCATTTTGCGGATCGAGATCAAACCTAGATCGGTCATAATCAGTTACGTTATCACTAGAAATAGTTAAAATGTAGCCAAAATCAAAATCATTATATTCATAAGACCCCGAAAAGACAAAAAGATAGTCATACAAAGTCAAGGGTTCGTCAATTTTCTTCCCCGAATTCAAGACAACTAATCTAGTAGAGGCAGCCCATATCCTAACCCCCATGCTATCAATCTTTGTAGTGCTGTTCTTTTTCTTATTTTTCTTTGACGATGACGAATCTCTTGGTTAAATCTTCATCTCAGGTTTGATAGGCTAAGGATTCTGAACAGAGGCTTGTTTTGAAGCATTTTGGATTTGGTTCAATATTTTCTTAGATGATTTGCTGCAAACTTCATTCCATCCATCTTTTCTAGTATATGCAGAAGATTGTTTTGATGAATCATGTATTTGATTAAGGACCCTCTTGAGTTTATCCCAAGTTGTACTCCATCCATCTATTCCAGTATACGGATTGATTGGGGAGATTGGATCGGTTGAAATCATATATATGGAACCTTTTTTTAGGTTCTTTTAAATATTTTTTCCGAGATTGTTATGCTCTCTTCTTTTAGGTTCCTCTCAAGCCAATCCTTAAAGATGAAGCAATTTTCTATAGTGTGCCCGAGCAACCGGAGGTATGGGCAATAATTTGGTTCATTCTTCCTATCAACCTCTTCGGGCTTCTTTGAATCTGGTAGATTGAATTCTGGCTTCTTCATCAGACTTTTGAATATTTTAGGTACAGCTTCATCTTTGAAAGCATACACCGTCTTAAGTCACTCTGACAGGGACATTTTCTTATCCCCTGTTCGAGGTGATCCCTCTTGAGGCACTCGCTGGTTGGATTAATTATTCGATTTCTGAGAGTACTGTGATGAAGACTGGCGAGGCTCTTCTGTATATATTTTTATCTGTTGTTTTCCTTTGTCGACGATTGCCACTACTCCTGATTTCTTTTTGAACACTCTCGTCACTTTAGCCATTTTGTGTGGCTCCATGTGCTTAATCTCCTCTTGAAGATTGCTAGCTTTACTGAGTAGCTTCTCCAAGGATTTGATGGTGAGTCCCTTGAGCGTGAAAGCTACTAGAACATGAATGCTCTTGAATAAAATTTCAATTGCATGATGTTCCTGTAGCTGAGGTTCACATTTCATGCTAAGGTTTCTCCACCTCAAAATATATTCTACCAAAGTTTCGCTATGCTTTTGCTTTTCCATCATGAGCTCTCTAATAGACACATGGTGTTTTTCCCCAACAAATCTTTTCAGAAAAGTTGTTCCAATTCAAAAAATGTTTTAACTGACCTGTTGGGCAAGTCAGCGTACCAGTTGAAAGCAATTCCTGACAAGCTGCTGATGAACTACTGGAAGAGTTGAGCTTCACTATTTCCCGTGTTGCCGCAGCTGGCTCGAAAATGTGCTATATGTTGTACAGGATTTCCAATCCCATCAAATGTCTTGAAGTTTAGGGCCACAAAACCCTTCGAAAAAGGTATGGCATAGAACTCCTCCGGGTAAGGTCTACCCTTTAGAACCAATGCACCACCCTTAGCTTCAGTTAAGGCATCCCGCACTTGTTCAACCATTTGCTTGAATTCCTTTTCTGGAATGGCAGATGATGGAGAACCCTTTCTATGTTGCTCATCTCTGTTTGCTGAAGCAACCTCTCTTCTTTCATCTATGATGTGTATGATCTCTGGCTGATTGATCTCTGGAGAAGCCAATTGCGGAGCATGTGATTGCCTCTGAATGGTGGCCATGGCAGTCATAGCTGCGGTCATCTCTTCTATTCTTTTCTCCAGTAGACTAACTTGCTCATCCCTTATGAGGATAGCCCTATGTAGCTCATCTACGACATTCTCTTTTGTGTGAGGTTAAGCCTCGCGCGCAGATGTGGTGGCTCTGGTTTCGATCACATGGACATCCATGAAATCCTCCTCCAAGTAATCATTATAATCAAAATTTTCATTGTCACTATCGAGAGAAACTCTGTGTTCTCGTGCTAACTCGGAAATCTCGATCCTGAGTTTCTCAACTTTCTCTTCAATTATTGATTCCTTGATCGCTTTAAAATCTGGAGGACCCTGATGGACATCCTCTACTTGTTCCTCTATCTCACTGGCTATTGTCGTGACGATGTGAGATATTTCAGATGCTAGTTTCACTTCCTGTCTCGGTGCAACGACCTTGGGTATCCATACCTTTTTTATTTTTGATGATGATGTCTCAAGACGGAGCATCTTAGTAGAAACATCGGTATGTCGAGGGAAAGTATGCTCCTCGTGGTGTAGACCGGCTATAGTGTCAGGTAATCATCTTGTCATTACCTTTGGGATTGTAGGAATGTCTCCATAAAGGGTGATGGGTAAGATCTTCAAATCCGGTCTTGAATTAACCGGCCAACAGCCTGCGGTCCTAGTGGCAGTGTGATCAGTAGTAACCACTGCGATATCCACTCTCCTTGCTAAATGAAACCAAACGGGGATGCGAGTAGGTGGCACTCCAGTTGTCTTGTGAGACTATCTGGCAGACTTGATGCCCTTCAAAATTTCCTTCTTCATGCAAGGGGAAATTGTATCTCCCACTCATTTAAGCAACTCGCTAACTGAACATCCCTCTTTAGTAGCAAGCCTTCTGAAAACTGCACTAACTCGAGTGATAGAAGTGAACTTCTTTCCCTCCTCACCTTTTCCATGAAGTGACGGTAATGTGGCAGCGATTCTCTGGATACTTATATCCATCGGTATCCGTCAAAGGATGGAATCTACTTCCCCGTAGGAGTGGATAAATTTTGGGTAACACTTCTTCATTTTGTTGAGGCTCCTCCTCAACGAGTGTCTCCTTAGGAGCCTGGACTTTAATGACCCTCCAAACTTTTCTGTTATGGTTCCTCCTTTGAGTTCGAGTCAGCGGTACAGTCCTTGAAGTTGATCCGATTTCAAATACAGGTGGTGGGACAACTAATCCTACAGTCGGATCCTCAATAATCATTACTTCTTTTCCCTTAGCAGCAGAGGGGCTAGCAAATTTAGCGAGTTCCACGATGGCAGTAGTTTTAGATTTCTTGCAGGTAGGGAAGTCTTGAAGGTAGTTCAAACTTAATTGTGTAGATGGTTCTTGTATTTCCGGAGCGATAATCTTCATTAATACAAATGGGGCTTTCTTGAGATCTTCAAATCTAGCTCCGAATTTGATGGTAGGAGCAAGGTTGCGGGCTTCGTGACTCGACGACAGTTTGCAGAAAAAGGTCAGCAAAGGGTAGGCCATTACAACAGGCTTTAAAATAGAAAGTTTTTGGGTTAGCTATATGGCTAAAAACCTTGTAACTTTTTAGTGCAAGCACTGAAAATAGAGGTTGATCTGTAGAACTGGAGGGTCTTAATTTATGTGTATTTTAAAATCTTGTTTAAGAAAAAGTGTGAAATTTAATTAATATAAGAAAATTTTAAAGTGCGAGCAGCACAACACGATTTGTTTTAATTTGCAGAATAGCAAATTAAATTTGGAAGGGAGATGTGAAGTATTTTAGGACCCAGTGCGAGACCTATTTAGTGGCAGATAATGCCTAAGTGGAACTTGTCCACCAACACACTTGTTGTGGGTCTGACCCTACATGAAAATTTAAGGAGTCCTAAATGGCCTTCTGAACCCCTCTGTTCAAAGATGGTTGAATAGCTAGTCATGAAGTCCAAGGAGTTGGTTGTACTTTTCCAAGACAGAAATGGGTAAAGTATGCCAACAGAAGAAGGGTAATTCTTTCCAAGAGTGACATGGACATATTACCGATGGTGTGAAGATAATATTTCTTGATTCGTATGGACAGAAAAGCTCATCCCCAGTAGAGTCGCTAGAAGCTGTCGACGTTATTTTTGGTTGGAAGGAGTTGCCCGTAAGAAGCTGCTGGTCACATGAATCAAAGTCCCATCTCCCGCTTTGGAAGGACGTTTTAATTTACATATATATTTAGTTTTAAAAAATATAAATTAAATTGACCCCATATTTTCATAGTTTAAATGGAAGAGCGTTGTACCTCAAATCTTGTATCTATTCTGAAGGATAAATACAAGACTTTAGGATGAGGCTCGATCAAAAAAACTAAAGAATATATGACGTCCCTTTGGTCTACAAAACCTTTATATTTACCAACAAGTTCACCTATTTAATATAAAGAATTAAACAGGGCTTATATTAAGCTTGGTTCGTACATGCTTCCTATAAGGGTAAGCCCCTATAGTTAATTACATCATAAATGACTGAAGTCACCTAAGAAGACTCTCGATAAAAATCAGGAAATATTATCTTCAAGGAGTTTCAAATGGTAGGACCTTTCAATGAGATCGAACATAGAGGTGTGAAAGGGGATTGGTTCAAATTTGGAACATTTTGTTATGGAGTCCAAAGGAGGAAGAGTTAGGGGATGTCATGGATCCAAAGGAGAACCTCGGTGACTTCCCAAGCTATCCTAATGTTTGGCTAACTAAAGGATGTCATGGATCCAGAGGAGAACCTTGGTGACTTCCCAAGCTATCCTAATGTTTGGCTTCCAATTTTGAGGAGAAATATTTAGGTATTTCATCCTGTCAATTTTATTAGTTAGGGCTTACATTAATGTGAAACGATCACACAAATAACCTGGAAGATGTTAAGAAATATTTAGGTGTTTCATCCTGCTAATTTTATTAGTTAGGGCTTACATTCGTGTGAAATTAAAATATTTAGATGTTTCATCCTGCCAATTTTATTAGTTAGGGCTTACATTCGTATGAAATGATTAGGTGTTTCATCCTGCCAATTTTATTTGTTAGTGCTTAAATTCGTGTGAAACATTCATACAAATAGTCTGGAAGATGTGAGGGTTTAGGGCGAGCCGGGCGACAACCTCGAAATCCTAAGATGAGTTAGGGCTTATATTGTAAAGCAAGGCAATACAAACGCCTAAAGATAAGATGAGGGTTTACGTTGCATAAGCAAGCAACCTCGAAGTCCTATGACTTTGTTATTTATATCTATAGAAGGAAGATTGGTTTAGCTGGGGAAGACAGGTTTTGCTGTTGAAGATGGTCGTGCTACCCACTAAGGAAGATTGGTTTAGCTGGGGAAGACAGGTTTTGCTGTTGAAGATGGCCGTGCTGCCCACGAATGAAGATTGGTTTAGCTGGTGAAGATAGGTTTTGCTGTTGAAGATGGTCGTGCTGCCCACCAAAATTGGTTTAGCTGGTGAAGATAGGTTTTGCTGTTGAAGATGGTCGTGCTGCCCACCAAGCTATTCCTCGCAGCGATGAGTTTGAGTTTTCTAGTGTGTCAAGTTATAATATCAAATCAAGTGGCCCTATGGTTGAAGTTCTTTAAATATTATGGGTTCATATTAAAGTTGATTAAAGCAACACTAGTTAGGATCTTACGGTTCCCTCCTTCCGGCACCACCATTTTCTATTAAATTAACTTAGTCCAAATGAACTTACTAAACTCAACTTAATGAGTTCCATAATTTTATTTTGACCATGGGAAGCCTCTTTAACGACCGTAGGTTACCTCCTCCGATGGATTCCCGATCATCCGATAGAGATGTCTTAATTTAGTTGAAGTTGTATTTTGGTGTGATGTTTGTGATTACATTTTAAATTTTATGGGGGTGAATTATATCTTGGTTGATTTTAATTTTGGTTTTTGTTTTGGTTTTGTGGCTATCCTGATAGTTTTAGTTTTCATGCAGGGTGGCATCATTATTCAGCATAAAAATTTACAGGTATAAAAGTACAGTATGAAAGTACAAGAAAGATAACGCTAAATACTATAAAAGTGTACCTGGTGAGTCTTCTCGTTCCACCTCCTGAAACTCAAATGGCATGTTAAGGTAGTTTATATGAAAGAGGGAAGTAGAAATTTGACGACATATCTAACCCTAGATGATATCTTGGTTGGTCCTTAGAATTTTAATTAAAGATGATGTTGCCAAGAAAAATATATTCAGTTTGGAAGATCTCTGAGGTATCCAACCGATCTAGAGAAAGAAGCAGGTTCGTGCTACTCACTTGTGCCTGGTGGAAAATCCCAAGTTCTTTTAAACTTATTATGTTGCTTAATAGTTCATCCTATAAAACACCCTACTGCTAAATGAACATTGATGCATCAATTACCCCTAAGAGTGAGTTAATTATCATCTGTAATTTAATTTTGAAAATTATGTGCGTGAAGACCCTTAAAGAGGCAAGTTAGTGTTATTGGAACACTTAACCAAATTTTGGTCCTAATTGGGGCTTGTAGTGTTTGAAAGATGTTTTAATTTTAAATGATATTTACTTTTCTAATCCCTATTTAAATGAAACTTGATTTAGCCTAAGTCGCTACTAAGCCCTTAAGACCTAGGTGAGTGTCTTAATTAGTTTTAAAAATATTAAGCTTTAGGTGGTCATAATTCATGATTTGAATTTTATTTGAAAATTAAAATGGGGGTATCAAATTGATTAATTATTAACTTCAAAAGTTATACCCTTAAGTCTAGGATAATTTAATTTTAATAAACCCACAAATTTTAATAATTTGGAAATTTATTAACTTATCATTTCAATTGGGAAAGTAAGGTTGGTTTCTATCAATTAACCCCTTATGTTTCAAACATCCTAATTAAGATCAGAGGTTACCCATTTCCCTCTTTAAATTAAGCCTAAATGTTAATTAAAACTAAACTTCCAAAATTACATGTTTGCCCCTAAGACTCTAACACCTCATAATTTGTCAAATTCAATTCTAATGACTTTTAAATTTTTATTCTACCTCATTCATACGTCAATTAAGACATGAGAGAATAAAATGTGATTTTTCAAGATTTAATTTAATTTACATA
Source organism: Phalaenopsis hybrid cultivar (assembly GCA_002079205.1). Lineage (NCBI taxonomy): Eukaryota > Viridiplantae > Streptophyta > Magnoliopsida > Asparagales > Orchidaceae > Phalaenopsis > Phalaenopsis hybrid cultivar. Next base: position 482,868 of record JXCR01146330.1, read on the forward strand.
ATTATTTTCATGCAAAAAATAGGATTTTCCAAAGAAAATTCTTAACTTGATCAAGGTAAATCCTAATCCTTAAAATTTTTACTGGAGGTAGACTTAGACCAGCGAAGCCTTTGGACCAAATTCATGATTTTTTGAATTTTATTTAAATTTTATGAATTATTTTAAATTCTTGGGTATTTATTAAATATAAAATATTTTAAATGTGGAAAATCAAGTTTTATATTTTTGAAAAAACACCCTAAGGTCAGAGAACTTAGACGAGAAGATATTATATTTCTCTGAAATTTATTTGATTTATTGGAATTATTTTAATGAAAACCCATTTTTAGCCTTTAAAAATCATTTTCAAGCTTTAAAATTCAATATCTTTATTTTGAAAACCAGGAAAAACATTCTAATTGTTCCTAAGTGCTTAGGAAAAAAATTTAAATTTTTCTATGAATTTTATTATTTTTGGGACTTTTGGGGATTTTTAATTATTTAAATATTTAAAATAGGTTAAAAATCAAGTTTTTATTTTAAATATCATTTTCTTTTTTAAAAAAATACCCCTGATCACAAAGAACTCAAAAAATAACTTTTTATAATTTTTTTAGTTATATTTTGATTTTTTAAAAATCATTTAAGTGCCAAAATGATATTTATCTTTTAAAAATCAACTTAAGTTATCAAATGAACTCAAAATACTTTGATCATATTAAACCTTCCAAAATTTTCCTGGATTTTTCTAAGCAACATGCTAATTTCCATGATTATTTCAAACAAATAATGCACATAAACTTGAAAAATGTGATCCTCTGTCTAGGGACTTTCTCTGACTTTGGAAAAATTAGAGAATGTTTCCCTTAACAGAGACTACAACATGCCAAAAATTCAAGCTATGGTGATAAGTCTCCATGCATGGAGAATCAAAAGATTCAAATCAGTTTTTAATTAATTAAAAATAAAATATGCGTTACATGGACTTAAAATTAATTCCACATTATTCTCCTCTATTCACTGAGCAAGAGGGTATTTATATTTTATTTTTTTTTATTTTTCTACACCAAGATATGAATTTTTTAAGTTAGGGGTATTTAAATAAATAGGAAAAATCCCTATTTATCTATTTGAACAACGCGTGCTGACTAGATCCTAGGCAGCTCCGAAGGCACGTGTGGCGCCTCTGGTTGGACGCCGCCATCCACAAAGCTGCTGACTCGGCCCGCAGTTTATGTTCTGAAGCGTTGTCTTACTTGATCTCCTCCGTCCATTCGATACACGCTTGATCAAACGACTCCCCATCATTGTCCCTAATAGTGTGATCCCGTGACCATCCACACTAAAATCTTAAGATCTCGGTCTAGACTCAACCAAATCACTTTGGGTTTGATCCTATGGACTCGTATAAGTGAGACGAACACATACATATGGTAATAATGTAATTAAATTAAGCCTAATTAAATGGAGAATCAAAATAGGCTTGAAAGGAAGATAAGTTTTATACATTTGCTCTGAGAAGTGAAGCTTCGATCAGAGAGTCTTGGCACGTTTGTTGTGTTCCAAAGAGGCTAGGGATTGAGTCTCTAGTCTTGGTGTTAGGACTAGATATGATTGCGATCATGGTCGGATTTGGGTGTTCGTCTAGAGCTATGGTAGAGTCTCTATAAGAGGGTAATTTGATGGGGCTTTAGCTCCTTTAACTGTTTTGAAGGTGTGTGTTGACCTCACTTTTGGTTGAGGTCTAGAAACTTCTTTAGTAGCCTAGGTCTAGCCATAGGACTTTCCTATTGACTAGTCTTTGAGAACTAGAAGAGGTACCCCACCATTAGAAATTCAAAACTCTTCTTTTTACTTAACTTGAAATTCCACATATTGATCTTAACCTCTAGCATTTAGTAGGTAAGATCATTATAAGAG
>JXCR01146330.1:490067-506141 GCA_002079205.1 Phalaenopsis hybrid cultivar
TTACCTAAGATGTAATTAACTATAGGGGCTTGCCCTTATAGGAAGCTTTTCCCGAACCCAGCATAATACAAACCCTATTTAATTCCTTATATTAAATAAGGGAATTTGTCGGCCAATACATTGGTTTCACAGACCAAACGGATGTCATAACTTTCTTTAGTTTATTTGATCGAGCTTCATCCTCAATTCTTGTCTTTATCCTTCGAGATAGATACAAAATTTGAGGTAAAGCGCTCTTTCATCTAAACTATGAAAATTATGGAGTCAGTTTGACTTCATCTTTTTCAAAACCCAACTTTTTAACGTCCTCCCGAAGCGGGCAACGGGATTTCAATTCCGATGACCGACAGCTTCTTACGGGCAAACCCCACACCAAAAATAGTGCCGACAGTGTGCGTGAGTTTAATTGGAGTTTAGTGTATTGTGGAGGTGTGGAGAGTTTTATCCTGTCTCCGGCAAGGTTTTGAGCTCAAAAATTGGGCTCCGACAAGGGTATTTAAGGCAATGTAATGGTTGGGCTACACTAAGGTGGTCTCAAAGAGGCTCTGGGATCAATTTGGGAAAGTTTCTTAGAATAATTTTGAGCTCTCCCTCTATGGTCGTAGAGGGGAGCATTTTATAAAAATGGTCTTAGGCTTGCTGCCATGGCCAATTGGGGGGTTAAAATGTTCTGCCTAGGTGAAGGGTAGAGAGGCTCTAAGCTTTAATTTGGATGATGTGGCCCCTAGGTTTGAATTGCATTTAATCCCATGTGGGTGGCTCTCGATTTGTCCATTTTCTAGCCACTAGGCTGGTCGGCTGGCCAGGGGGAGGAGGCTAGGAGCTCATGGAACCCAGGGGAATATGTCACAGCAATTTAATGTTTTAGGCATTATTTTGGTAAGGGTATCTTAAGCATGTAAATTTTTGGGAATAAAATCCATTAATTTTGGGGAATTTTGGTCCATGGCTTACCTTAGGTGGTTAGATGGGTTTTGGCTCAGTCTTAGGGTCTAACCAATGGCTGAGGTGGAGTTAATTTAGTGACTTTGGGTAGTTAGGTCATCTTTAATGTATAGGTTCAATATGGGTTAAAGTGATCAAAGTTTGGGTTTGGATTATGTTAGCCATGTTAATTGGCCTAATTGATTGATCAACATTGTGCAGATGGTTGTTATGAAGATTTTTGGTGAAGGGTTGAAGTGATTTTGAGTTCAATTGGTAGGTCAATTTGAGGGATTTTTGGAATTTGGTCAATTTTGGCATGTTGGGCTAGACATGGGTCGGGCTAAGTCCAAATTGAATGGTTCAAATGATGTTGTGAAGATTTTTCATGCAGGGATAGAGTGGAAATTTTGGGGCTAAGGCCCGAAATTTGGTGAAATTTGAGGACATGGCCAATTTGGGGCAAATTTGGGGCTTTTGGACTTAGGTTGAAATCAAATTAATTTCAGGTCTTACCAAGGCCAATTAAATGTCAATTTTGATGCATAAGAATGCTATGAAGATCTTTCAACACAAATTGTGGACAATTGAGTGGGATATGGGTTCAGTTTGGTGAAACCAAGTCATGGGGCCAAAATTGGGGTTTTGAACTAAATCAAAATTGGGCTCAAAGAATGGGTCAAATTAGTTTGATTTGGTCTATATTGGTCATATCAAGGGTGAATTTTAGTTTAGAATTGAAATTGGGGTAAATTGAGACCAATTGGCTAGACATTTGAGGTAATTTGGGGGAGGGGGAAATATGGGCCTTTAAAAGGCAATTTGGAGGTTTTGATCAAAGATGATCAAATTGGCCAAATTGGATATTTAATAGTTGAGAAAAATGAAATTGGGAATATTTGGGAGGTTTTGGAAATTTTTGGGATTTTTTGGAATTTTTCAAATTTTGGGCAAAAGAGGGGTATTTTGGTAATTTGGCAGATTTTGGTGATTTTGGGTAGTTTGGGTGTTTTCAAGGTGTTTGAAATGATTTTTGAATGAACTTGAGTATTTTGGGTAAATTTGGGAATTTTGGCCAAATTTGGGGTCTCAAGGGTATCTAGGTAATTTGGGGGAACTTATGGGCAAAACGGTGGGTTAGGTATCTTGGTAGAGTTGGAGTACCAAACACCATTACTAAGCCATGGACCAATGGAAACCCCATTTTGGGTCCTCTATGTAGTGGTCTTAGCCAAACCGTAGCCTAGGGCTAATGGGTTTAGGGAACCATCTACAGGAGTCTCCCAAAAGTATTAAGGGACCAAAGCCTAGAAGTTCGGGGTTTAGGGTATTGAGTGATTTTGACTGCAAGTGATTACAAGTGAATGCCTTAGCCCTAGACCCACACTCAGAGTCCATCCTAAGGTCTAGCAGTCCTGAAGGGGACTCATCTTGAGTTCCCTCATAGTGACCCCATCTACTAAGTGCTAAAGGTTATGACCAATATATGAAACTTCAAGTTGAGTAAAAAAGTGTGTAGAATTTCTAATGGTGAGGGTTCTTTGTCTAGACCTCAACTAAAAGTGAGGTCAACATGCTGCTCAAGATGAATTTCATTATTTAGTTGATCAATCAGTCTGAGTACCTCTTACCAAGGACTTGAATGAAGGATGTTGGAACTTCACAAGATGTAGCCGTGTTGGGCCACCCTATAACTAAAGAGTTCTTTTTGGAAAAGAAGATGTATAGAGTCTGAATATGAAAACCTGGAGTACCTTTGATCTTCAATGAATCCACACACGCACCAGCTTTCCTGATTCTGACATTTTGAAAACCGCCAGTTCTTTCGGACTGATTCCCTTCTTTTTTTTTTTTTGGAGTGAGACTATCGCCTTTCCTAAAACTAGGAGAGAAGTACCTATTATGCCTGTGAATTGATTCTATTCCAAATCAGAAGCATAAGAAAGTCTAATCGCTGAAGTAGTCCCAGATCCTTTTTCTCACTGACAATGAAATGAATCAATGTAGCAGGTCCTTCTATATATGAGACAAAGACGACATTATTTCTACATAAAAGAGAGTATAAAAAAAAGAGCCGAGTAGTGAAACCTTGACTTTCTAGTTTTGAAGGAGAATAAAATAGTGAGAGCTCAAAGAATCATAACTTGGGGTCAGAATCCACTTAGAAAGGAAAGAGATAGGAACTAGCATAGCAAAAGGGAAGTTGAGCCTAGAGGAGAAAAGAAGAGAAAATAGAAAGATCTCATCATAGTTCTACCCTGGAAAATCTAAGAGTTGTTTACTATCTTCAACTTGAAAGAAAGGGGAAGGATTTTATTAGCTAAAAAAAATTTCTGTTATACCAAGTGGGTGGGTCTGCTAGGATTTCAACTCCCTTTTTCAGAAAGTTTCGTGGATAGTCATGACTCTGGATTGACCGTCCAAACACTACTTATACCTACTTCGAGAAGTAGGAGAAACAAAACTCTAAAGGATCTCTATGCAAATTACATAGAATCTTAGAAGTTTTAGAACTTCAACTGACCTGAGGACTACTTGTAATCCAAAACTTTTTTTTTTATGGTTTGGATAGAAACAACGACCTAGTCACTCGTATTCAACTTTGCAAAAACAGACTGTGGAAGCTGCTTCTTGGATATTTTGGGAGTAGTCTCTTTTTCCTTTCCAAGTTTTATGCAAATGAAATCCATGATTTTTGGATCAATTCTCTTGTCCTCAGAATATCAATTATTTGAATGACCCCATAAGGCAGTCAAATTCCTTTCTATTCATGGAAGAGCTTGAATTTAGAGTAAGCAAGGCTAGTGAGACCTAGTGAATTCCTAAAAAAAAGAGGGGGGGGGGGAATGCCAGTTATGAGCTCTCCAATGGAAGAAACTTCTTTGAATACTTGACTTCCTGTCATCAGCCTATCCTAGAACTGACTTCTAGACAAACAAAGCCCAAAGGATAGGCCAAGTATATGTTAATTCCTGATTCCTACAAAAGCTTCAAGCTATCTCAAAAAAATTGGAATTGAAAATGCAGGAGTTTTGACATTACTAAAATGAATCTTTTCCAGAGAAGGAGTGAAAGAATTCAATGTTTTGAATTAGAAGAATCTAGTTAACTATTGCTGCTGATTCCCAATCCTTTTTTTTTCTGGATATTCACACCTCAGCCACACCACCATATCTACGGGTATATCTCACCCTAACTCCAATTATCAATCTCAACACTTTTTTTTCGTACCTCACCTCAGGTCGGAGCCAGAAAGATAAAGGGGCAATCTGAAGGCTGATAAGATGAAGAGCAGGCTGAAGTGAGTACTGAAGCTAAGAGTCAAGTTGAAAGCTCCGATAAGAAAAAGATTCGACTAATGATCCACCTAGAATGAGATTTGCATCCTTAGTTGTGTCTCATCAAAGACTAACAACAACGGGAGCAGAGAGGCCTTTTCCTAGTGAATAATGAATCACACCATACAAATCGAAGGCAAAGTGGAGGAATATACACACAATGAGACTTCTCATCTTGCTTCTAAATTGAGATTCATTTGGAGAGGGTTTTCAAGTTACTTGGCTTTTAGAGAACCTATATTCTTGGTTTCATTTCAACGTGTAACACTCACTCCTTCCCTATGGTCAGTAGTCAAGTGACTTTTCAATTTCTCATTGAAAATTAGGGCTTAGTCGGTTAATAATCCTAATCCATTCTTAAAGCAAGTGGCTCCAACATTCGAAATGGAATCATTTCTATAGGGATGACCTTACCTAAGGTAAAAGGTTGAACCATAGGATGGATTACATTGTCCAGCTTAAATGAAAGGGCCTTTCATATGGGGAATCGCCTGAATGCAGTGCTTTCAATAAGCTGGATTGAGAATCAGTTCCATAAAGAGAGAATCAGTGGCAGGCGGGCCGCCCTCAAAATGGTAGGAGTGAACCAAACCTCAAAGTAGGTGATTATAGGTGTAATGGGTTCCCTTAGCCTGGCTGGTCTCCATCAAAGTGTTCTCCAGCCTTCAGTCTCAGATATCTAGACTGCGCAGCATCTCATAGTCCTCTCATGTTCCCATATTCACTTCCTCATAGCTCTCTTTGAACATAGATTCATTCAAGAAAAAATACCGTTCTAATGTTTCAAGCAAGTCTAAGGAAGGAATAAAGAAAGGATGTCACCGAGGAAAAGGATATGGAGTTCTGGTCCTATCCTTCTCTGATAGGCGTGTTTCCATTGTAAGATACATTGACAAAAAGCAAAGTGATTCTATTTCGGGGACTCAATCTGTTCGTCAGCATAAACACCTTCACTCATGTTAGTCATGGCTCGCAGTTGCCCTTCGCTCTAAAGGTAGAGGAGAATGGCTTAAGAGCAGGGAGTCCATAAAAGTGCTTCTACTTCTAGGCAGTCTAAGAAACTTGTAGCTGCTACTGCTCCTTACCAGCCAACCTATTTGATTGATCGAGTCGAGACCAGGTTTATTTTTTTTCCTGTGAGAAGATTTATCCCTTAAGCTAAAGTAGGATCGCAAAACTTCCTCAGAATGAAATGTCTCTTTTTCTTTTTCTGCAAGATGTGACTGGGTCAGAGTAGCTCGTACTGAAATCTTAGCCATATACATATCCAATCAACCTTAGTACATAGTCGCCATAAAGAAAGGTAAGAAAGACATAAAGAAATAGATTGATCCATCTCCTTTCCATATCAATCAAGAAAAAGTGTTTCTAAAACCCATCTTTTTGGCATGAAATTACAAAAGAAAACTAAATCCTTTTCATTCGCATTTAGGGTTTAGGATTTTAGGGTTTTGGGTTTAGGGTTTAGGTCTTAGGGTATGGAGTTTAGTGTTTAGGGGTTTAGGGATCCTCGAACAACCCATCATTTTTTAATATGAGATTTGCAGAATTAAACTTTATTATTTATAAGAACACTCAATCTATTGCTTTGAGGACAAGATTAAACTTCTAAGACCTATTGGGCCTGCTAATATAATAACATATGAATCTCATGCTGGATGGAGATCTGACAGTAGGACCAAGGATATTCCTTCTACTTCAAGTAGTTCTAGCACCCATACTATTCAAGAACTTATGGAGCAGATGATGATCCAACAAAGAGATATCTTGAGAATAGATCATAGAATGGAAAATATGGAGGGGAGAAATGCTCACATTAATGATTTTATATGTTAAAAATTTGAATATGATGCTGCTTATGATGATGCAATGGTCAAATATATGAAGAGTGATCACTTAGTTCAGTTTCCTAGTCATCGTGTTTTTACTCCATATCAGCAGCAGAAGTTGGTCGTGGAAGAAGAAGAAGAAGACGATGGTTGGTGATATGTGTATTAGATTTTTTGTTTACTTTTATGTTAATTGTACTTTATTTTTAAGACTATTCGTTTGTGTACTGTGGTACTTTATTTAGTTGTATGCTGTGTTGTGAACTTTAGATTTGTGAAACTGCTGGAAGTTTTTAGTTTTTAGTACTTTGTTGGACGTATTTGTAGTTAACTCTCTCTTAGCAAATTTTTATATGTATTAATTGTTATTTATTTTTTTTTTGTCTTGTAGCTTTTGATATTAGCACCTGCGATATTTCAGAGTTAAATTTCAAATCAGAACCTTCATCAAGTATGCCTTTCTTTATGTATTAAATATTTTATTTCACCTTTTATTTTTTCAGCTTTTCATGCAAAATGTTTTAAAACTGTAAGTTTGATGGAAGAAAAATTGCTTTTAAAAAAGAAAAGAGACTTAATTTTATTTTTCCTTAATTATTTATATTTTCAAAATATTTTAAAATTTTAGCATGACCTTTGGTATTAGAGGGTAACTTTAGATAACTATATTTATGTTTCTTAATATGTAGTAAACTTAAGTAATTTTTTTTAAATAATAAAGGTTAACTTTAGAGATTAAGATATTTGGTATGACAAAATAAGACTATGACAAAATAAGACTATATTTTTCTATTTTAAGTAAATGAATTTGTATTTTTGAAGTATTAAAAATCTTAAAGATTCATGTAAGAAGAAAAAATTAAAACTTTATGAAAGATCTTTAAAGCTAATATAAATTTATAATTGAAGGAATGTGAAATGTTTTTAACTTTAAGAAGAGGATAGTGAAGTTCAAAATCATTAAAGGCTATCCAGATATAGCAATCCTCACATAAGAACAATTAAAAAGAAGAAAAAAAAAGAAAAAAGAAGGAAAAAAAAGAAAAGAAAAAGGAATGAAAATGATCCTGAAAAAGAAAAGAAAAAGGACTGAAAATGATATTTAAAAAGAAAAGAAAAGAAAAGAAAAACATGTGAGGAGAAGCTGGAGGAGATGTCTAATTAAAAATTAGCTTCACTTGATTCAAGTTAAAGAAGAAAGCTTGGCTACATTTATTAAACTTATATTTCTATATTATGAAATTTACTACTAAGGTTTCATGAAGTTCTTTTTCATATGGATACTCTAAGTTGCTTTAATATCAATAATTTGTAATTTTCCTTTAAAAGAATAGAGAATTAAAAATATTTGACTTGACTACTAGATATACTTATACCTTTAGTATTATCTGGAGTTATTTTAAATTTTCTTAAGTTATGTTATTGTGTTTAGTGAAAAGAGATATGGAAATATAAATGTTTAAATCTTTACCATGAGTCATATTTTTATATAGTAAAGGAGTTACTTGAGGACAATTAACATTTAAGTTTGGGAGATTTTGATACACCTAAAATATATGCATTTTTAGACCCATATTTCATACATATTTTTGGTGATATTGCACTTTAATGGAATATATTTTTATGTTTTATTACATGTTATTGATTTTGAGGACTTGAAGCAAAAAGGGTGAAATTTGGAGTCAAAATGGGGAATTTAAAAATTTTCAGCTCCGACGACGCCATTTGACAGAGAAGGGGAAATTAATTGAATGGCCTTTGGGGCCAACGACGCCAGAGTGGGCATCGACGACACCAATGTTGGTTTAGACCCTATCTCTAAAAGATTAGAAAAAATTGGATGCTTTTTGAAGAGTTTTTGGATGCACCATTTGGAGAACCAACCTAAGCTTTATTTAGAGTTGAAATTTGATCAGAACCCCCCCCTTCACACCATTTCAAGTTCTTCCACTCATTTAAGTTTTTCCTCTTCACACACCTACATTCCACGCTATACCATACCATTAGTTAATAATTATTTTTATAGTTTTGAGATTTTATGGTGAGTTTAAGTGTGAATTCTTCTCTAAGAAATGTTGGAAAGGAAGAGAAGTGAGAGATTTCATCTTCCTACATTTTTTAACAGAGGCTACAAATAATTTGCTTTGAGAAAGAGTTTTAGATAAGTGTTGTTTGTTTATTATTGTTGTATGAACTTTCGGGATTTGCTTTGAGAAAGAGTTTCAGATAAGTTTTATTTGTTTATTAGTGTTGTATGAACTTTCTTTTATGTATGAAATTTGTGTTTTGTTGTATCTTTCTCATGAATTATGAGTAGATTTCTTTATTTTTCTCCCTACTCTGAGATATGATGAAATGAAGAGATAACTTGGATGTGTCAATGTTAAAATTTAAAATAAAGTGTGATGGTTTTTCAACTCCGCCCATAATTTACTTTTTGATCTGGCCAATTGAATTGTTAAAATATGTTGTGAAACATATGATTCAGGAAATGGAGTATGAGTTCTATAAGAGGGTGAGAGTCACATTTAAGTCCATGAAGGAGTGTTTAGTTCATGTAATTAAGTGCAAATAAATAGGGAAATATACTTTTTTGGGTGTAGAATTGGAGATTTCCATGGTGATAGACTAAATTCAATCTAAGTGTTTAAAAACTAAAGCAAGAGTTAGCCTTCAAGAGAAGGGTAGTGGGAGCTCTAAAGTGGGAGCCAGTATCCTCCTAGCCTACCCACGGATTTAGAGACTAAACCTAAGATTAGCTAATGATTTTCTATAACACTGAATCAGGGTAGAAAATTAAATTGCTCCTATTTGGTACAATACAAATTTAAACCATTTTTCTCATCTCATTTCACCAAAAAGCTCATTGTAATGGGAAAGATGCTTTTTCATATTAGAAAACTTCATCACATAAACATAGTTTAGTAGTTATTGTTTTAAACTCTGCATTTAAATTTTGCTAGTAGTTAATAATTTAGTTTTGATAGTATCTTACATATTCAAAATTAATGACAGTAATTTTGTTTGATTTCTGTGAATTTTGTAGTTACATTACAATTTTAAAGTTATAACTTCCCCGTAAGATCAATATTTTGGACTTAAACAGAAACTCTTATATTACTTAATAACGATACGTATACTTGTGTAGATTCCCAACCTTAAGAGCTTAACATTATTATTACAAAAATACCACATCAAGTTTTTGGTACCGTTGTAAAGGGTAGTCAATTTTATAAATTTTACACAACTATACTCAACCCTGATCATTATCCAATCATGAAATTAAAAGATTATTGAAAAAATATTTAAATCCAACTAAAATGGATTGGTCAGTAAAACTTGACCATGCTTTGTGGGCTTATAGGACTACATATAGAACTCCTATAGAAATTTCCCCATACAGGCTAATATTTGGGAAAGCTTGTCATTTACCAGTTGAACTTGATCACAAAGCATTTTGGGCTACTAAAGAATTTAATTATAATTTAAAAGATGCTGGTATTTTAAAGAAAAGATGAAGATGTGACATGATCGAAGGATTCTTAGTAAAAATTTTGAGTCAAGGCAACAAGTTTTGCTATATAATGCAAAGTTAAGATTATTTTCAGGCACTTTAGTCAAGGTGGATGGGCCCATTTGTTGTGATGAAAGTTTATCCCAATGGGGCTATGGATATCAAAGATCCTAAAATTGATAAAATATTAAAATTAAATGGTCACAGGCTAAAACTCTAAGTTTGTGGGGATCAACTTAAATTTAATGATGTTATGTTGTTGGGCCACGACGTTAAACCAAGCACTTTGTGGGAGGCAACCCTTAGTTATTTATGTGTTTATTTTGAATGCTATGTTGTTGTGTTTGATTTAGAAAACTTTGGTAGTATATTGAATATATAACTATTTATTAATCATTATAAGACCTTAAGAGATGACATAGAAATGTTAGAATGATTTTTTGGACGTTAAGCTAACCTGTGTTAAATTAAGCACTGGCACTTTAGCGCCAATATTTAACACTTAAGCATGATAGTTTACTAAACATGCTAAATTACATTTCTCAAACTTTTAAATATGGTTTAGTGGGTTTAACCATAGGTTAGTGGTCTGAGAACGCATCTAGAATTTTTATGCTTGATCTAGAGCCTATAAATTAGAGGGCACGAGGAGAAGTCTCACCACGTTTCAAATTAACCCTAAATTCTAAGTGAAGAGTGACAGTTTTGGGAAAGATGTCATCTTGGGAGAGTGATTTAAAGAAGGAGGAAGCTATGAAGTAGAAGTTCATTAGTCAGAGTGCGCATGAGTTATAGAACAGTTTCCTAGCCATTAGTATTGAAGGGATAGTGGAGAAAATTACTAAAATTGAGGCTGACATAGCTTCAATTGAAGCAAAAGTGATGGAAGTTAATTCACATCTGAAGCATATGGAATGGAAACTTAAGATTAAATTTATTCATATTACTTTTGTTGAAGAATTGAACAAGGCTATGTATTTGAGTTATTTTATTTTGAATCAACTTAGTTAAGATTGGTGAATCTCAAAGAAGAGGAGAGTTGAAAGAGTAGAAAATAGTTATTAAAAGTTTATAAGACCATTTAAGAGTAGTTGACTTAGGCTAGAACTGCATGTTAGTTAAACCCTAAAATATCAAAATTGTGCAGTGGTGCCTAAGCGCCATGGCCTTGTGCTTAAGCGTAGGCTAACCAGAGAGATTGGCGCCTAAGCTCCAAACAATTCGAGCATAAGCACCGGTTCAGGTAAATAAGTTTGCAAACGACTTAAAGTGAAATTTTGGGCCAACAAACTCCATTTTTTCCCCAACTTCATCTCCTACCTTCGGTTTTTGCAAGTTTGGGAGCTAGACATCCTCTTAATTGACGATTTCTTGGTGGTTTCAAACAAAATTTGTTAGATTTGTTCTTTTTGAGGTAAGAGCTTCACTTTTATGTAATAATTTTTTTATTTTCACCATGTATTTTTAGCACATTATGGATTTGACCAAAAATCACTACTCTTGGTAAAAATTTGAGAAAAATCTATGAAAAGTACATATAATTGATAATTTAAGCTTTTAGGAGTTGAGTTTGATGATTTGGAGTTGAATTTGGGATTTATTGTGAATTGTTTACAATTTTTAGAAATGGTCCCAATAATGAAGAGGAGCAAAGGAAAAACTTATTTCAATTCAAACAAGTTTGTTTGTTCGAGAGCTCAAGAATGATATATTGATTCACTACAATCAAGGAAATTGATCCCTTAGCGATGCTTTAGGAGTTTAGGTGGAGCAGTACAAGGCCTAATTATTTGCCGACAGTGGGAGTATTTTTATTGTTTTTCTGTTGTGGGTGTTATTTCTGTTGTTTAGGAGTTCTATGAGAATCTCCCTGAAGCTGGAGATAATGGAGTGATGGTTCAAGGAAGACAAGTACCTTTCTCCTCAAAGGTATTAAATATGTTTTATCAATTGGCCTTGAGTACTTTATGTTTTTATTCAAACTATAGTACAAATGAGGAGGATTTAAACTAGATTATAGCCTCATTGACTGGTGGAATGGGATTGTGAAAGATTACTAATAAAAGAATACTCAACTTCCCCACATCAAAATTGGATGCCACATCGAAAATGTGGGGATACTTTATTTCTGCTAGACTGCTGCCAACAAATCACCTAAGTGAAGTGACCCAAGGTAGAGCTACCTTGAACTATTGTATTTACTAATTTCAGCCCATTGATATTGAAGCCCTGATTTATGATACTATCACCAGTTCTGCCAACGCTGCTACTACTGTAGGTTTGGGATTTGCATCCATGATCTTTTTATTGTGCAAGCAGCCAGGTGTTCGATTTGATAGTTCGGAGGAGATACCGCAGGCACTCAATCCCATTACCAGTGTTAATGTAAAATATTGTTCACATCTTTCCATTTTTGGTTGGAGAGGTGTATTTTCTATTAGTTATTGTGCCTCTACATCTCAAGCTTCTACTTTACATGCTTTAACATCACAAGGCCAGACTTCTGGATCTGATTCACAGTCACAATTATTGCAGAGTATATTTGATAATATCAAATACCGCTAATAAGGTATAGAATTTAGAAAGTTTGCAGATCTTATAGATGGATATATGAGGAGACATAGTGATTTTGAGGAGAAATTCCACTCATTTATGGAAAACCACATGAGAGGTAACCAAAGGTAAATATTATTATACTTTTATGTTAAAGATTTATATCAGAACTTTGCCTTAGGAAAAGGAGGAGTAGAAATCAAAATCATTAAAGGCCTATCAAAATAAAGTAATCCTTACTAAAAAAAATTTATTTTGAAAAAGGGAGGAGAAGCTTGAGGAATAGTGCTTAATCAAAAATTGGTTCCACATATGATCTTTTTAAAGTATAAGACTTGAGACACAATTAAGCATGAGGATATAATATAGTAAGTATAATTATTCTTAATGAAAATTTTTAAGTAGAGAAGATAAAATGCCGAAACTCTATATTTGGAGAATTTACAATATTTCTAAACTAGATAGAAACTCGTAATTTCAAACTTTTTTACGTTAAAAATTTCTAAACCTTAAGTTGGTCTCATATACTAATTTTTTTTCTAAACTACTATATTTCTACATCAAAATTTTAGAATATCCTAAAGAAACTTATTTACACACTCAACTAAATTTGGTTTTAAAGGATTGGAATGTCACTTGAGGACAAGTAACATCTTAAGTTTTGGGGATTATGATACACCTAAAATATATAGACTTTATGTACATATTTTTACATCCATTTTTTGAGATATTGTGCAAAAATGATATGTATTTGTATTTTTTTTCTTTCTGGTACAATTAAACGGATGAAAAATGGTGAAAGGAGTGAAAAAGGATCAAATTTGGACAAAACATGAAGAAGGCACAAAAATGAATTGAGGCGCTTAGACTAGCGCTTACGCACAAGTGAAATAGAGAGAGCTATGTCTAAGCACCAAGTACCTCGCGCTTAAGTGCTAGAAGTTTTTCCTTGAGGATTCAAAGACTTTGGATGAATTTTTGAAAAGGTGTTTTAAGCAACCCTTAGTGAAAACGTGGGAAATAGTTAATGGACATGAAAATTCAATCAATTGACTTTTGAAAGGAGGCAACTTCTAGAAGATTCATTAAATGTGGACACATTTTGAGGAGACACCAAGGAAAACTTTGGAAAATTATAAAAGAACACTTCGATTGAAGAAATCATCATCCACGAAAATCCATCCAGAGCCAACCACCACTCGTCACCGACAGCGCCATTTTTCTTTTTATTTTAAGTTGCAATTTGTATTGTAAGTGAAAGAAGAGATTCAAAGGAACTTCAAGACTTTGGTGGAGAGGATTTGAGATAAGTTTTTATCTTTGTGACCATATTTGGTTTTAATTTTGAAATATTATTTTCTTGCATAATTTCTACTTTCAAAATTAGGTGTGGTTGTGTTTTCTCCATGAATTATGAGTAGTTTTCTTTATCTTTTTTCATAAAATTATAAGTGATTAAGTATTCAATGAAAGTTATATGAAGATTTAGTCTTGAATGTTGGAAGAAGTTGTGAGGATTTTATACCTTGTACTTCATTTACTTCTTGACTTGGATAATTACGATGTTAATACCTATTGTGAGAACTTGTAAGATCTGAGATGGCATAGTCTCAATTAGATGGTAAGAATCACATGAGATTGTGTGGATGAGAATGTAATTCATATGATTGAGTGTAAATAAATAGGGAAAAAAACTTTGAAGGGTGTAGAATTAAAGGACTTTGGAGTGAAAGGCTAAAGCCCCCAATTTGATTTATTGTTTGAGGTTTTGATACAAGATGTTAGCCCTCAGGTGGAGGGAGAAGAGGGAACTCTAGCTTGAGAGCTAGTATCTTCCTTACCTAAGAAATCTTTAAGACCATTCAAATTGTAAGTTAGCCAATGTTATTTATACATCTCTAGTAAGGGTAAAGAATATTATTGCTCCTATTTGGCACAACATAATTTGAATACTTCCACAACAGAATTCCTATAATTGTTTTTAACTCATGATAAATAAAATGATATTTTATTTATATTGCCTTCATCTTGTAATTATCTAGTTAAGTTTGTTAGCTGCTTACTTTATTTTAAATTATCCAAAATTACAAAAAGAATCAAACTTTCATTCCTATTATTGTATTTAGAGTTTAAGTAAGAGTTTTTTGCTAAGTACAATTTTTTATATAATTTCACCTGTTTTGTAGTTGCATATTGTAGTTTTCCTCGTAGGTTCAATATTTGGGGCTTAATTAAGAAGTCATATATTACTTGATAATGATATGTATACTTGCATAGTATCTCATATTTAAATATAATAATTGTGTTCTTATTTGCTTCAAAGTCAAGTTTGTGCTTAGATGTTGCTACTGGTCAAGTTTTTGGCACCGTTGTGAAGTAAGAATTACAATTAAGGAAAATATAAGAATATAATCGCGTACATCGCATTAACATATATAAAGAAAGTCGGGATCAATGGGAAAAATAGTAATTTTGAGATTTTGATGCCCTATCTAAGGTTTAGGATTAACCAATGGAAAAATGGGTAGTTTTGATGATAATAAACTCTTTTGGATGTTTGAAAAATAATATGTTAAGAGGTTCAAACCTTCTTATCACCATTTCATGAAACGGGTAAAATTACAATTTTATAAATTATTATGACTTGGAAGTCAATTTAATTGGATGATATTAAAGTAGTGGGCCTAAGATAAGAATATAATAACTCACTTATTTGAAGCCTCTAATTGGTGATTAGCTGATAGACATGTTCTTTGTATAAGAATTAAGCATCCTTTATTCAACATTTTTTTTATTATTACACATCTACCTCGGGATTGGATTTAAGGGCTTAGTAATGAACTAGGCTTAATACATAAACTGTTTAATGATCTTTAGAAAAGTGAAACACAATTTAGTATGAAGACATTTAAACACTATCAGCCTGACTTTGGTCGTGGGTATAAGATCCTTAATTACTTAGGTTTGCCTTAAGGATATCCACCTACATAACTCTTAAACAAAACTTTATGTGAATGTCTGAGTACCCCGCTCTTAAGATAATTGAAATATCAAGGTTCAATGAGCATAAGGTGTGTTAATCCACTGAAACTAAATTTAGTATTAGATGATTAATTGTGCAATGTAATAAGTTCAAATGAACTTGATAATATTCAAAAGTTTCTAAAAGTTATTTAGGGTTATGCCCTGAATACTTTTATTGTCTTTTGGACATTTTGAATGACTACTAGTCTTACTAATCTTTACTCAAGAAAATCATTCATTAAAATTTTATGAGACCCACCAAGTTATACCTCGAGACCCGGTAATTCACCTAAATATAAAATAGCCTACACTACTTATCTTATATTAACTGCCCCAATGCTCAAGGGTCTGAGTCTTCTTTAAAGTATTTAAATCCTTTTAAGCAATATGGAATATTTGTTTTTGCGACATATGGATCATCGGGCTTTTTTAAGTCTGAGGTCTAGGTGTTTAGGGCAATGCTGATAATGCTAATGTGCGCTAAATGAGGGATACGACGTGGGATTTTAGAATAGTATCTCCTACCTCAAGAATTTTTAATAAAATGATAGGGTAAGGACCGATGATTCTATTTGACAACTCTTAAGAAGATGATTACCTACAATTAGGGCTGTCAAAAAAGCTCGTTGTTCGCGAACAGTTCGTGTTTGATTTGTCAATGAGTTCGTGTTCGATTCGTTCGATAGGTAAACGAGACGAACGTGAACAAACTTTTTTCGGTCGGTTAGTTAAACGAACCAAACACGAACAGTGATGCGTTCGTTCGTGTTCGAATCGTTATTGTTCGAAATATAAAATAATTTAAAATAATTATATATAAAAAATTTATGAAAATTTAAAAAATTAAATTTTATAAATTATAATATATAATAAATTAGTAATAATAATAATA
>JXCR01146330.1:506424-560816 GCA_002079205.1 Phalaenopsis hybrid cultivar
GTTTGCGAACAGCTCGTGTTCGGCTCGTTCGTTAAGAAACGAACACGAACAGTGACTTCACGAACAATTTCAAACACGAGCTTATTTCAAACAAACTAAATTTCAAACGAACCAAACACAAACACAAGCTCTGTTCGTTCGTGTTCGATTCGTTTACACCCCTACCTACAATACTCTTAGGTTGCTTATAGTTCTAACTTGATCTAATTAATTAACATGTGGACTACATCACTCCACAAAATATTTTTTAAAAAAATCATTTTTTCATGATGAAGCAAATTTTATAGGCATGAAAATTAAATTCAAATGAAAACGTATAAAGGTCTACTATTAATTACTTGGATCAAGGTAGGACTGCCTGATCCCAAACTTTTATATGTCAATGAGATGTATGCAATCATATTCTTAATTATTTTCTTACTTATAAATCTTACTTTGCAACAACGCCAAAAACTTGATCAACAGCAATAGCTAGGCAAGAACTTGACTTCGAAGAAAATAAGAATACAATTATTATGTTTAAATATTTGATACGACGCAAGTATATGTATCATTATTACAAAAATATAGGACTTTTTTATTAAGCCCTGAATATCGAACCAACAGGGATAATTTACAATATGTAACAATAATCAGAAGAATATAGATAACAAATTCTACTTAACAAAATATTCTTACTCAAACTATAGATGCTATAATAGGAATGAAAATTTGATTCTTTTTGTAATTTTTGATGATTGAAAGTAAAATAAACATTTAACTAAATTTAATTAGATATTTATAAGATGAAGGGAATATAATTAAAACATCTTTTTCCTTATCATGATTTAATAACAAGTATATCAATTCTATTGTGGAAGTATTCAAATTTTGTTGTGCCAAATAGGAGCAATAATATTCTTTACCCTTACTAGTGATGCTATAAAGAACATTGGCTAATTTAAAGTTTGAATAGTCTTGAAGACAGGTTAGGGAGGGAAGATACCATCTCTCACTCTAGAGTTCCCTCTTCTCCCTCCAAATGGTGGCTATCATCTCGTATCAAAACCTAAAACTATAAACCAAATTGGGGGCATTAGCTTGTCACTCTAAATTCCCCTAAGTTTACACCATTTAAAGTTTATTTTACTATTTATTTGCACTCAATCATATGAATTTCTTTCTCATCCATACAACCTCATGTGACTCATACCATTTGTTGACTTAGATAATACCATCTTGGATCTTACATGTTCTCACAATAGGTATTAACATCTTAATTGGCTGAATCAAGAAGTAAATGAAGTACAAGGTTTAAAATCATCACAACTTCTTCCAACAATAAAAACTAATACTTCACACAACTTCCATCCAATACTTAATCACTTATCATTTTAAGGAAAAACATAAATAAAACTACTAAGAATTCATGAGGAAAACACAACCACATTAAGTTTGAATGTAGAAATCATACAAATAAACAAGAAGTCTAAATTAAAATCAAATATAGTCACAAAGATAAAAACTTATCTCAAATCCTCTTCACCAAAGTCTTGAAGTATCTTTGAATTTCTTCCTTCACTTATAATACAAACTACAAGAAAGAAGTGGCGACGGCAGCAGCAGCGGCAGCGGCTGAAGCATATGGGTGACTGAATTGAGTCTGGCCATGATGGATTATGGCTCTTTTCCTCTTCAATCCAAGTCTTCTTTTATATTTTTCCAAAAGGTACCTTGGTGTCTCTTCAAAATGTGTCCATATTCAATGAATCTTCTAGAAGTTGCCTCTTTTCAAAGCCAATTGAATGAATTTTTATGTCCATTAACTATTTCACATGTTTTTGTCAAGGCTTGCTTCAAACACCTCTTCAAAAATTTGTCCAAATTCATTGTATCATCAAGTAACTGCTTTTGGCGCTTAAGAGTGAGGTACTAGGCGCTTAGGCGCGGTCTTCTCTATTTTACTGATGCATAAGTGCCAGTTTTGGGCGCTTAGGCGCCTCAGTTCAATTGCACAGCTTCTTCATTTTTGCTCCAAATTTGATCCTGTTTCACTTCTTTCACTATTTTTCATCAATTTGATTGTACCTGAAAGAAAAACAAACTATTAACCTCACTTTTGATTGAGAACTAGTCTTTCCTCTTTAGTAGCCTAGGGTCTAGCCATAGGACTTTTCTGTTGACTATTCCTAGAGGACTAGAAAATGAACCCTCACCTTTAGAAATTCTAAACTCTTCTTTGCTTCACTTGTAGTTTCATATCTTAAAGTCTAACTTCTAGCACTTAGGAGTATGAGACTAAGCATAATTAAGCTCAAGAGAAGTCCCCATATGATAGAAAAGTATTAGGACTAAGCCTAGATGGTCTGGTCTTGTTTAGGCAAACTTGCACATACTAAACTTTTTTCACACACCACAAACCCTAAGACCACATGCACTTGATTTAGTCTCCTGACTCCTTTTGGAAAGCTCATATGGGTGGAACCAAACACATAGCCATTGGCTAATAGGGTTAGGACCAGTATATTGAACATCCAAAATGATTCCTCATATGGTTCTCATGACTTGGAAATGGATTCATGGCTTACCTACCCACTCTAGCCCAAACTTTCATCAAAATAGCCAAAATACTCCTACAATCCTAATTATTTTCCAAAATTACAAAAATCACCCAAATTACCCAATTTTCTCCAAAAATCAATTGAAAGTGCTCCAAAAATCAATCAAAATAGCCAAAATACCACTACGCAACTTAACCAAAATTGCAAAATTCCTAGAATAGCCCAAAATTACCAAAATGCCCCCACATGACCCAAAATTTCCAAAAATTTCAAAAATTCCCAAAAAGTCCAAAATCATCCTAATTGTCCCCAAAACCAATTTGAACCACTCTTATGGACCCAATTTGGTCAAGTTGACCCATTTTGACCAAAAGCCCCAAATTGCCCTAAAAGACCCAATTTCCTAAAATTAGCTCCAATGTCAAACAATTTGACCACAATATTGCCAAATTTAATTTCCAAACAAAAATTCAACATCCCTAATACCAATTGAAACCAAGTACAAACAAAATTTGAACCAGTTGCAAGCTCAATTTCACCAAAATCAAAAAGCCCCAAATTTGCCTCAAATTCGTCATATCCTAAAATGTCACCAAATTGAAAGCCATAACCCCAAAATTTCTACTCAAGTTCTTTTCAAAATACTTCATAACAGTCACCCATACTAAATTGAACCATCATAATAATCAAAATACTTATTCTTGCACATGGCAAGATAGTTGGAAAATTGAAAACCAACTTGGGAGGGACCATTTTTCATTGGAAAAGGTTTACTCATGAGGATCTTATCAGTTGGTGGATTTCTGGGGCAAAAGACCTATGTTGCTGGTTAATGGACGATATTTGAAGATATACTACATGGCGTGAAACTATTTGAATTTTTGAAAGTATAGCTTGTTCCGAGGTTAATTATTTGGCCAAACGTATATGACTGGGTCAAAAATTTTTTAATAAAATTAACCTCAATAAAATGAAAATTTTGAATTTTCTCACTTTAATTTCCTCCTATTGTTTTTAATTTGACATCTCATTAAATTAAATTAAATTGAATGAATGAAATTCACACTTGTATGAATTGAAATTTTTGTTTAATTAATATTTCTTTGTTGTTCTTGTTCGTGCTGAACTTCAGTGCACTGATATTTTTCTATTTTTAGCAGAAAAATGTCGGGATGAAAGCTGATTTTTTATTTTAGTGACAGCTTGAATCTCGCACTTAGTAAGGAAAGGGTAGCTCAGCGTGGCAACTTAGACATTAACTTGGACTTTGGTCAGGTCAAAGTAGACTATGAGGGTCCTCTGATGGATGTAGTCGGTCGCCGAGAGAAAGAAGGATTACCATCACTACTAAGGATTGGTACCAACAAAGACTCCTCACTGAAGAGGAAGAAAGAAGCAATACAACTAGATCTAATGGAGGGAACCAGTCATCTACCATCCATGATAACTACATCGACGGGGAGTTTAATTAGTGCTGATGAAGAAAGATTGCCAGATGCACCACTCAGAAGAATGCAATGTCGTAATGCCAATCACCGTAAAAATAGAGCCTTCTTATGGCCGGAGAAAATACGCATGAAAGAAGTAGAAGATACACTCACCCCAATTTCTGAGGGAAATATTTATGACCCATACATGAGGGAGACTTCTACTAGTCCACCTGCTATATATGATGAGTCCGAGTTTGTTCCAGGCAGACACAACCTAAAATTTTAAATAAACTTTGCAAGGGGTTGCCCGCTGTGCAATGTTGAAATTCCAATACAAGCATTAAAAGAAGGAGCATTTATGGAGTGCTTGGGATGCAATGTTCTCCATATGGATCACTACAATTCCTTCGAAGAATATACAGCCGCCAACACAGGGTGCCAGGAGACAGCACACCCAGACACTGAATCCATTATTCTACTACATATGAAGGCAAGCAGACATGGTTCTTCATGGATATTGAGTTGAGGGAGCAACCCCAATGATCTCAAAGGATTCCTATGGTAGAGTTAGAGAGAATGAACAGAGTTAAGAAGCGAGAATTTGAATTCTATGAAGAAATCAATAGGAAAGTTGTCAACATTTTGGAAGGACTAAATTATGAAAGAAGTATTCTAAACTGTGTATTTGACTTAAGGGACCGTGGTCAAGCAGGTCCGTTAATGAGGAAAACTTGTTCAAAGCCGTAGAAATGGATGTGTGAGAAAGGCAGGATAACCATTCAATGTGGCTACTGCTACAACTTTGTCGAAGATAGGCTAGTGAATCCCCAGGTATCTTGAGATATGAAAAGGTGGATCCTCTGCCATCTGAGATCAAAAGAATGATTAAAAGGATGTTCAGCTGGAGCGTACTACCAGTGGACTGCATTCTAAAAAGATGCGTAATCAACATTTTCTATGAAGGAGTTTGTATTCCTCCGCCCATAGATCATCATGAATTTCTAAGGCCCTTCTACATGGTGTCTTTCATGATCCCAAGTAACATTTTCCTTTTTTGAAAAGAAAGTGATGTTGTTGAACCTGGGGAATTTTGAGGATCCGTCAAGATTCTGCTGCCAATGGGTTCAATATTAATTCTAAAATGAAATGGAGCAGATCTAGCCAAGCACTGCTTTCTGAGAGTACGACACAATAGAGTTTCTATGACATTTAGAAGAATGGATGAAAGTAAAGTACTGCATGGGTTTTTGTCTGGACCCAGAATTGGAAAAGCTATGCCTATACGAGATTTGAGATGGTTTCACCTCAAAGCTTACGTGAAAGGAATTCTTGTCCTGGAGCATGTCTTAGTAGGTCAGCTTGATCATGAGCTTGCCACATAGCACATATAGATAATTTTTTTCACTTTTTTATACTACGTCAGAGAAGCCTATATGAAATTCACTTAGCATATGATGTTTTAGATATATTCAACATGTTATCATTGATGATTCAGCATGTGTTTAGTTTGTAACACATATTTGAAGCAGATTAATGAAATTTCTTCGAGAGCTTGATGAAATTGTTAAATTGACCTTTTTGTGCTATTGATAAAAAGTTGCAGAACTATACGTTGGTTCTAAATTATAATGAACAAAGAACAATCAACAAAAATTTGATAATAAAATTTAAATATAATTTTTGAAAAGTAAATCAACCAACAAAAATTAAATTTAAAAAAATCTATTTTGATAATTAAATATGATAGAGACAATAAGAAATAAAAAAGATAGTCTTAGTGATTTGCTTCTCTTAAGTTTAAGGCTTCTCACTCCCTGCTTGCACAATACAAATGTCTCTGTCTACACGAATTTGTCACGATCTTCAAGGGAGTACTATGAACCTCACAAAAATCTTCACAATTCTCTACATTCCCCGTGGCATGTCACTCTCCTTGCATATTCTTTACTTTCGGGGTAGGCTTTTGAAGCCCTATTCCCATCTTAACTTTTGGGGTAGGCCGTTGAAGCCCTATTCCCATCTTAAATTTCAGGGTAGGCCTTTGAAGCTCTATTACAATCTTAACTCTTGGGGTAGGCCTTTGAAGCCTTATTACCATCTTAACTTTTGGGGTAGGCCTTTGAAGCCCTACTTTCATCATAACTTGCAGGGTAGGCCTTTGAAGCCCTATTCCCTTCTCATCTTAGGACCACTAACTAAATTATGATTCACTTCTTTTAAGGTCAGTACCGAAAATTCAATTCTCTTTTCAGGGTCAGTACCTAAATTCTAATTCCCATACTATGAAACTATTGAAATCAAGATTAAAGTTTTCTAACATCAAATTGAAATTGAATCTTCACCATGACCGTTATTTTTCTTTTCATAATGGTCATTTTCAGAATTCCTCTCTTTCTAATCCCCATCGAGAGTTCTGAATCCTCGATTTTGATAGAATTTTCACTTGCTAAATTTCTAGGGGAAACAACTGTCACTCAATTTTACTCTTTATTCTAAGCATGTTGGCTTAGATTTCTTTGTTAGTTTTGTTGATCTCTTTGGTCAACACCAATTCGTGTGGTGTGCTTGCCTAACACACCACACCTATTGGGGATCCCTTTGTTGACTTCACTTTTGGTTGAGGTCTAGTCTTTTGTCTTTAGTAGCCTAGGGTCTAACCATAAGATTTCTAGTTGACTATTCTTAGAGGACTAGAAAAGTAAATCTCAGGACTAGAATTCCTAAACTCTTCTTT
This sequence comes from Phalaenopsis hybrid cultivar, assembly GCA_002079205.1. Lineage (NCBI taxonomy): Eukaryota > Viridiplantae > Streptophyta > Magnoliopsida > Asparagales > Orchidaceae > Phalaenopsis > Phalaenopsis hybrid cultivar. Next base: position 513,129 of record JXCR01146330.1, read on the forward strand.
GCTTCAATGGTAGTTTCATATGCTTAAAGTCTACCTTCTAGCACTTAAGAGGATGAGACTAAGCATAAGGAAGCTCAAGAGAAGTCCCCATAGGATGGTCAAGCCTTAGGACTAACCCTATGTGGTGTAGTCTTGGTTAGGCTAGCTTGCACACACTGCACTTTTTTAACACACCTCAAACTTTAAAATCACATGCAATTTATTTGGTCTCTTGACTCCTTTTGGAATGCTCATATGGGCAGACCCAAACCCCTAACCCTTGGCTAAAAGGGTTAGGACCAGCATATTGAACATACAAAATGAATCCTCAAATGGTTTTCTTTGCTTGGAAATGGCATCATGGTTTACCAACTCACTTTAGACCAAACTTTCATCAAAATTTCCGAAATACCCCTATAACCCTAATTTTTGTCGAAATTCCCAAAATTTCCCAAATTAGTCAATTTTCTCCAAAAGTCATTTCAAAGTTTTCTTGATTACCCAAATTGACCAAAAAATCACCAAAATTCCAAAATTCCCGAAATAACTAAAAAATTACCAAAATGCCCCTCATGACCCAAAATTTCAAAAAATTCAAAAAATATTGAAAAATTCTAAAATCATCCCAATTGTCCCCAAAACCAATTTGAATAACTCCTATAGACCCAATTTGTCCAAATTGGCCCATTTTAACAAAATGCCTTAAATTGCCCTTAAAGTCCCAATTTCCCCAAATTAGCTCTAATGTCAAACAAATTGACCCCAATCTTGCCCAATTTCAAATCCAAAATAAAATTTAACATCCCTAATACCAATGGAAACAAAATGAAAACTCAATTTAACTTAGTTTCAAGCTCAATTGCACCCAAATTAAAAGCCCCAATTTTGCCCCAAATTGGTCATATCCCCAAATGTCACCAAATTGAAAGCCATGACCCCCAAAATTTCCAATCAATTTATTTTCAAAATACTTCATAAAAGTCACGGACACCAATATGAACCATAAATTAGGCAATATCCATGCTCTAGCCTAACTCAAAATCCCTAAATTGACCCTATGTCCAAATTCCACCAATTTGGCCTTCCAATTCAAGCCAAAATCACTTGAAATCTTTTACAAACCCTTCATGTCATCTCCCTACACCAAATTAATTCAAATCTAACCCAAACTCAAGCCTGAAATTTAATTAAAACCTCACATGACAATTTTTCACTCATCTTTCATTTCATTTAAATCACCCCCTAAGTTATAATTTTATAATCAAATCATTCCAAATCTAGCCTCATGAAAAAAAAACATCAAAATACCCCCATAAAATCTAAAAATTCCTTTTCATGCAAATTGACCAAGCCAAGGACAAGTGATGAAGCCATCTCAAAACCACATACAAGCCATGTGAGTCATGCTCATGTCACCATGCTATCTTAGAAAAAAGGATGAGCCTTTTTAGTGGTCCCATCACACATGATTAACCATTTCTCATGAATCACTTAAGCACACCATTAGCACTAATCTATTTGGATGGGGACTTCACAATGTTAATCCAGCTGAACCATCTGATTTCCTTCAACACCCAAACCTTCCTTGATGGGTGAGCCTAACCACAAATAATGCATTGATCCAAATATACCCAAAATGACCCTTACCCCATCCTATTTCAATTCAAAAAGCTTAAACATGTCAACCCTAAATTTATTACCCCAAACCCAAGCCCTGACTTCCATGGACCAAATGATGACCTGATGATGTACAAAAACTTAAGATTAAATTAAAAATAAATATGTAATGTAACCTAAACTATAATCTAACTTTGATGAAAATAAATTATCTTTAAAACCTCTTTTAAACTCCCAATTCCCTTTTACATATAATGCAAGTATACGTATCGTTCAAGTAATACTGGGATCTAATGGAGTCCTAGATATCGATCCCACAGGGAAGCTGGAAATATATATCAACTAGCTAATAATATTCTATTCTTAGATTAAAATAAAAAAAAAAATAAAGTAAAGTACGAAGTTTGAAGTTAAACTACTCAAGTAAAATGCTATTAAATATGCAGATGTAAAACTACAATAGTTAATTTAAACTAGATGCTAAACTTTCAAAAGTAAAATTGTTGAAATAAAATAAAGGTTTTTGTTGAAGAAAAGTTCAAGTATGAGAAAACACCCTTCCCCTTTACAGCAAAAATATGGCTTGTAATGAAATTGAAATCATTTAAAAAATTTAGTTAAAAAGTACTTTGTGCTAAATAGGAGCAATTTTATTCTCTGCCCTCTTCCAAGTGCTATAAAGAACATTGACTAATTTAGAGTTTGGTCCCTGATTCCGTGGTTAGGTTGGGAGGATATTGGCTTTCACTTCAGAGCTCTCGTGACTCCCTCACCTGAGGACTAACATGCTTGCATTAGTTTCCAGTCAACTGAACCAAATTGGGGATTTTAATCTGTCACCTTAAAATCTTTCAATTTTACATCCAATGAAGTATATTTGCCTATTTATTTACACCCAATCCCATGGATGACATACTCTCCCATGAAATCAAATGTGAATCTCCTGTCGTTGTAGAAATTATATCCTCTTTTTAAAACATATGTTTCTCAACACATTTTAACAATTTAATTGGTCAAATCGAAAAGTAAATGAAGATCAAAGTTCAAATCATGAAAAATTATCTACATTTAAAAATGTAAAAAACAAAATCAATTCTTCACAAAACTATTTCTTCAAAGTAAGGAGAAGGATAAAAAAGACTACTCAGAATTCATGAGAAGGATACGATGAAACATGGACTTCATATATAAAAATAATTTTACAAATAAAAGAAATAAAAAATACAACTTATCTCACAATCCTTCTCAAGAAAATCCGTAAAAGTTCTCTCCAAGCCTTTCTCTCTTTCCGAGCACTCTCAATTCTCTCTTAGAAGTGAAATGAAGAAGAAATCTCTAACCTTCCCTCTCCTCTTACAACCCTAGAACACAATCTCCAAGCCCTTGACTTTCTCTCTCTATCTCTCCCTCTTGGTTCTCATGCGAGCTATCTTTTTTCGCCCCCCTCTGTAAGTTCTTCTCCAACTTGATTTTATTTTTTACTGCCTCCTATGAAAAGAATTTCAATTTCCCTCCAAATATCAAAAGTTAAACCTTTGATTTAAAAATTTGTGCCTCTTTGATCCAAAAGTCAAATCACTTAAAATTAGAACCTTCCAAATGTCTAGATGCATTGAATCACTCCATAGGGTGTTTAGAATAAGTGTCCCATTGAAAATTTGTCTCGAACTGCCTTAATTTGAAAAATTCATACCTGGGGCATCATGTGCTAGCGCTCTAAATTTTGGCGCATCATGCGCCTGATGCGACTTTTTTATATGCTTAATTTTATCTATTCTATATAGTTAATGACATAAACACAAGTATACATATCATTCAAGTAATATAGTACTTTCTGATTAAGCCCTGATTATTGATCCCATGATGAAGTGAGGAATGATATCCTTAGTCAAATTCCATATTCCTACTATTAGTCCTTAGTTTGGAATGTCGATTAAAATGGTGTTTTATCTAGCGACAACTCCTAAATGTGAATTTTATATGTAAATTTAGTAACTATTCCTAAATGTAAATATTAAATTTTAATGATAACCCTTTTCGAATGAATTGGTTTGGAGAATTTTAACATTTTCAAAGCTACAATTCTTATGTAGTGAGTTGGATAATGTAAATGAATGAGATACATTAAATATTGTACGTGCCAAATAGGAGAAATTTTAATTCTCTACCCTGATTTAGTGTTATAGAAAATCATTGGCTAATCACAGGTTTAGTCCCTAAATCAGTGGCTAGGCGAGGAGGATACTGGCTCCCACTCTAGATCTCCCACTTCCATTCCTTTGAAGGCCAATTCTTGCTTTAGTTCATTAAACACTAAGATGAAATTGGGTATTTTAGTCTGTCGCCCTAAAATCTCTAATTCTATGCCCATCAAACTATATTTCCCTATTTATTTGCATCAAACCCCCATGAACTTCACCATCTATGGTATTTGAATGTGATTCCACTTTATTGAGAATTACACAGCCCTCTCGGGTCCTAATGCAATTACAACAAATTTTAACACTACAACAGGCTTTTATTGTAATGTAAATGAAGTGCAAGTAAAAACCATCACATTTATAATTAAAAATTCTTCAAGCATGCATACCAAAATCCAAAACATGAATCCTAATCATTGTAAAAGAAAGGTAAAAGGAAGATAATGGCATAATTCTCTCATGCCACTACTTCTTAGGTAGAAGAAAGAGTAAGAGAAACACAACACAAAGCATGAAGAAAACACAATGAAAATCTTCATTACATCAAAGCAAATCTGCTAGATAAGTGTTTACAAAATAATATGATAATGAATAACACAATACTTAATTTTTTCCCCTTGAAAGAAAGATGAAAATCTCTCCCACAAAGTCTCCCCCTGATTCACGCAATGCTAGAAAATTCCCTTACAAATTCTCTCAAAATCCCCTCACCAATCTCTCCAAAAATGTAGAAATCTACATTTGTACTTCTATTCTGAGATCACTAAACATTCTCCACATTTTCTCACTCACACACACCCTGACACACACACACATACATGCATATGAGAGGTGTCAAGCCCTCTTTTTTAAAGAGACACGGATTCCCTTCTTTTCTCCAAGAGACAAATCTATTCATCCAAAAGACATGTCTCTTCATTCAAAAGTCTTTTCCAAGTGTCTCGATTCATTGAATTGCTTCATGGGATCTTTGAATAACTTGGGAGCCTTCTAGAAAATCAAAAACCCCAAAAATTGATTCATGATCGTCCCGTGTGCCGTCGGCGCCATTTTGGGGGTTGTTGACGTAGTTTTCTCATCATTTTTCTACTCTTCGGCACTACCGGCATCAGCTCTAGTGCTTTTGGTTTCCACCTGGTGCAGTTCCACCATTTTGCTTCATTCAGCTACGTTTTTGCTCCATTTTGCCCCATTTTAGTTGCATTGTGTCCTAACAGATAGACCTACAAAATAAGCATAAAACCAACCTTTGTTTAAAGTGTAATTTCATTCAAAAATATCGGAGAAGTGTAAATAAGATTAAGCATAGAAAGACATCAAAATGTGCTGGGACAAAATTTTCTTTCTTGCTCGTTTTTTCTCCAAATTGCACCGTTTTTCTTCTTTTTCTCCAAATCTCCATTTTCTGTACCTAAAACCAAAAATATACAAATTAACTTCCTTTAAAGGGCATTATCTTTGAAAATCACCAAATATAGGCATTAAAACATACGAAAAATTGCACATTTTTAGGTGTATCAGCGCTAAACTTCAAAATTTGGCTGTTTTTGCTCCAAATTTTGCTCCTTTTGGCACTTTTCCTCCAAATGCCTAAAAATGGTATACCTGCAAAAAAATACAAAAATAACTTTCTTTAAGGTATAATATCACGAAAAATATGCACAAAAAAGGTACTTAAAATAGTATATTATTTTTTGTGTACCAAAATCCCCCAAACTTAAATGTTACTTGTTCTCAAGTGACACTTTTATTACATAAAATCATATGACTTTAGGATAGAGATTAACTTATCACTTCTATACTTTTTTTCAATAAATAGAAGATAAAAAAATTAAGAAAAACCTTTAATAACTTAGGTTCAAACTCCAAGTCTAGGAATATCTAGTAATCAAATTTAAGATTTCTGAATCTCTATTCATTTCAAGAAGAATTGCAATTTGTCATGCTAAGGACATTTAGAATATTCATATGAAAAAGAACTTCATGAAAACATTACCAGGAATGCTACTAATACTTTAATACATGTTTAGAAAGTGTAAAAAAGCTCATTCCTTAAGTTGATTCAAGTGAAGCCAACTTTTGATTAGGCATCTCCTCAAGCTTCTCCTCGCCCATTTTTTCTTTTCCTTTTCTTTTTCTTTTCTTTTTCTTTCAGGATTTTTTAATCCCCATTTTTTTTCTTTTTCAGGTGAGGATTACTATATCTAGATAGCCTTTAAGAGTTTTGAACTTCACTATCCTCTTCTAAAAGTTAAACTCCACACCTCTCCTTACTTAATAAATTCATACTAGTTTATGATTTTTCACAAAGCCTCATTCCTTTCTTCTTACTGAAACTCTAAAATTCTTAACACTTCAAAAATAAAATTTTCCTTTACTTAAAATAGAAAAACATAGTTTATCTTATCAAACCAAATAACTTTAACTTTAGAATTGACCTTTATTATTAAATACATTTTACCTAAATTAACTATATTATTTATAAACATAAGTATAATCATTTAAAGTTATATTTATAATGAAGGCACCTAGGAGAGCTCTGCTAGGGTTTCCCGGGAGAAGATGATGCCTGGGGGTTGGTTGGCGGCTGGAGTTGCTAAAGTTGACTTTAGGAGGTGCTCAAAGCTTGGAGGCTCTTTTTGGAGGAGGGATTTATTATTTTTACATTTCTTGGGCTCTACTATTTTTTTAATTCTACTGTTTCATTGGTGGCTGATGGTTGTCCCGATGGCTCTCCCTATTCAGCTGGATACTAATTTGGAATGGACTCGAGCTACTTATCCTGGAGTGGTTGGTAAGGCTCTGAATACATTACAAGATCCTGATCATCTTGTATTTCCTCAGGTTTTCCATGACACAGCTGCTGACAAAGGGTCTTCACCCTGCATCTATCCTGTTGGCCTCAAGGAAGGAGAGTCAGCAGTCTTCTTCATTGCACAAGACATTACTGAGCTGAATACTGAAGGAAAATTTACTCTCATTGGTAAGTTTATGTTGGGACATCCAAAAATGGAATTGGTAAGAAATTTCTTTGATTCACTAAATTTCATTGGGACATGGAAACTTGGACTATTGGATGGAAGGCACTTGCTAATTCAACTCACTATGGAGGAAGACTATGCTAGGCTATTTGCAAAACAATTAGTGATGATTGCTAGATTGTCCATGAAGATAATGAAGTGGACACCAAATTTTGATCCAAGCAAGGAACTACTTGTGGTTCCCATTTGGTTCAAACTGCCAAAGTTACCACTGCACTTATTCAAGATGAAAGCCCTTTTCAACATTGGGTGTTCAATAAGAACACCTTTGAAGGTGAACATTCCAACTTATAACAGGTCTAAACTTGCCCTAGCTAGAATTTTAATTGAGAGGTACATTACCCTTCCTGGAATGAAAAGAGTGTGGATAAGCACTACCTCTGATGGTTTTTGGCAAGAGGTGGTTATGGAACAAAAGACTTATTATTCTCAACATTGTAAAATGTTTGGACACACCATAGAGAGATGCTACATATTTCATCCTCCTACTAGATGGCACACAAATTTCAAGCCAACAAAAAATTCCAATGAAGCTGTGGAGAAAACATCAACTAACAGTTCTGAAATTAATCATTTGAGGCTTGAAGAATCAATAATGATGGAGACCAATAATAACAAAAAGGGTGGTAACAATTCTCTTGCTAGACTGAAGCAACATCCAGAAATCATGACAATGATAAAGAATCAGAATCAAGCATCAGATGCACAAATTGAAAGGGGGGAAGGCCTAGCTGCTAATACTGGAGGGAACAGTGTTATCCCTTGCATTGAGGTCTGCAGTAGGGATTCATCTACCCAAGACTGCACAATGGTGGAGGAACAAATCACTACCAAAAAAAAAAAACACCCTCTATCTTGAAGAAGTTCAACAGATGACCTAGGTATTGAAGGAAGAGTGGCAAACTCAAAAAAAGAAGAAAAAGAAAGATAAAGCAGAGAACAAGGGAGCTTTCCCTTCAACTGATGGCAAAGCAAAGACCCCTCAGAAGAAACCAATTACAATGGGAAGGACTAGGTCTAGATCCTAGCCTTCTTTTACATCAACTCCAACATGATTAATTTTATATGTTGGAACATAAGGGGGGTGGCAAATCCTCTCTCCTTTAAGAGATTCAAGTATCTCAACAAGAAACATAAATTATGGTGCATGGTTATTTTAGAACCCATGGTTCATCAAAATGTCCAAAAGTATTCAAAGTTTTTCCTTGGGGATTCCTTAATTACAAATCTGAATAACAAAATTTGGGTCTTATGTAGACCTGAAATGAGATGTATGGTCATTAAGAATCATTCTTAGTTCCTCCATTTATCTTTTAGCATGGCTGGTTTGGAGGGTCTGACAACTATTGTTTATGCTGGATGTTCAAAATCTGGTAGACAAAAGTTATGGTATGAATTGCAGGATATTAGTAATCAATCTGACAAAGCCTGGATGGTGGGGAGTGATTTTAAATGTTTGGATTCACCTGCTGAGAAGAAAGGGGGCAGAACTCCTTGTTTAAATTCAATGGCCATGTTCAATGATAATATTTAGAGGGCATGCCTTTTTTACATGAGATATAATGGGCTAGACTTCACATGGAAGAGGGGTAGATTATGGGAGAGACTGGATAGAATCTTGATCAATGATAGATGGCTCCAAAGTTTTTTGCACACCTCAATTACCCACCTAAACCTAGCAAGATCTGACCATAAGCCTCTTTTAATTACTTTGGATGCAGACAAAAGGAAGAAGAATTCTTCTTTCAGATACTTAAACTTTTGGTCCCAACATAAGAATTTCTTTACTATTGTAAAGGAAAACTGGAGGGACTGTAATCATCAAAATCTATTAATTCAACTTTGGAATCTGCAGAAGAGGTCGGGAAAGCTCTTATTCATTGGAATTGGTCACCTTTGGAAATGTCATGAATGGGTTGAGAAAGCTAAAAAGGAGCTACAGGAGTTGAATAAGGCAAATGCACTTGGGCAGGTAGATGATAATTCACTGTTGGAGGCCAATAAGAAGTTACTTATAGCTGTGTAGTGGTAGGAGCAATTCCTAAAACAGAAAGCTACAAAAACTAAATTTACTGATGGGGACAGAAACACAAAATATTTTCATGCTTGTATTAATTAACAATGAAAGTGTAACACAATTCATTATATTAAAGATCAGCATGGGATGTGGATTAAAGATGAAGATGGGATTGCTAATAGTGTTGTGGAATACTGTCAGTAGCTAATGCATAGGACTAACATCCAAAGTGGGAAGGTAGAACCCAATCCCTTTCTGATTGACCATGATTTTACTGTAGGAATACAGGTTGCTAAATTACCTGAGGAGGAGAAAATCAAAGAAGCACTTGATTCCATAGATAGCTCAAAAGCTACAAACTCTGATGGTTTTACAGCTGATCTTTATAAGAAAGCATGGGAGACAAATCAAGGAGGAAGTCATCAAGGAAATCCAATAATTCTTCCAGGGAAATGATCTTCCTAACAATTTCAGTGTTTCCACAATCATTTTTCTTCCGAAATCCTCAATCAAAGACCAATGGCATCAGTTCAGAACCATAAGCTTGACTAATGTAATCAGCAAAATCATCAGCAAGGTTTTGGTCAGGAGGCTACAACTTGTCTTGCAGTAACTAATATGCCCTAACCAAATAGCCTTTCTTAAGGGCAGGAGCATTTGGGATAATGTTCTTCTTGCTCAGGAGTTACTGATGAACTTGTAGAAACTCTGCAGAGGAGGAAATACCATTTACAAATTGGACTTAAAAAAAGCTTATGACATGATACACTAAGATTTAATCTCTAAAATTATGTTGGTCAGGGGTTCTCTACTGAGTCTTGCAATATTATAAATAGATGGTTAAAAGGTAAAGTCAACTCAGTCCTAATTAATGGCACAACCAAGGGGTTCTTCAAGACCACAAGGGGACTGAAACAAGGAGATCCTCTATCTCCAACCATTTTCGTCCTAGACTTAGACTACCTATCCAGATTATTTGACAGACCTGATCAAAGGAAGAATTACAATATGTATCTCCACAGATCTAGAATGGACATCAGCCACTTGATCTATGCTAATGACATGATAATCTTTTCCAGAGCCAACAAGACTGTTGCAAGGAGTCTACACACTTGTCTAAAGGAACTTCTACACACTTCTGGACTTATGGTGAATAAGGAGAAATGGCAAGTGCTCTTTAGCAAAAGAACCTCCACTGCCATTAGAAAGTGCATCTTGGATCTAACTGGTTTCACTGCCATGCAGACCCCATTTAAATATATGGGAGTTAATCTTTGTAGGGGAAGAACCAAGCTCACTCAGTTTGATGAAATTGTAGATAAAGTACACTCTCCCCTTCAGAGCTGAACAAATTCCTTCCTCTCTAATGGGGCAGAATTACATTATTAAAGAGTGTCCTGACTACTTTCCCTATGTACATTCTACAGGTAGTAGTGATGAAGAAAAGTATACAATTGCTGCTGGAGAGATCTTTCAACAGATTTCTTTAGACCGGTGAAAGAAAGCAACTGTTATGGGCAAGTTGGCAGAAAGTGACCATACCTCTTTCAGCTGGAGGATTGAGATTTAAAGGGCTCAACCACCTGCAACATATCAGCATCCGCAAACTTTGGATAACATTCAGACAACAAGAAACTCTTTGGGCCAAGTTTATGTTTGCCAAATACTGTAGAGCTAATCAACCCAACATGGTTTCAAGTGGGCTGGGTGATTCAAGAGTTTGGAAGAAGATGCTTAAAGTGAGGGAAACTGCTGAACAACTATATTTATGGGAGCATGGTCATGTTAGCATCATTTTTTGGCTTGATAGATGGTGTCCTGAAGGAACATTGGATCCTTTGTCTGAAAACCCAGACAGGAGCATAATGGTGAATGAATTCTGGGAAGGACAGTCCTGCTCTGAAAATATACTACGAAACATACTCAATGCATCATCTGTTAGTAAGGTGATGCAGATTTAGGTGAACATTGCTAACAAAGACAATTAGAATTGACTCACAACTCTAATCATAGTGTCACAAAGAATATATATCAACAACTCTGTAAGTGGGAGAAGGTCCTTTGGACTAATAGTATCTAGAACAATCAGTTAACACCTTCCACAGCTTTCTTTTCACGGAGAGTGCTAAATAATCTTATCCCATCTGATGACATCCTGAAGCTCAAGGGTTTGAGAGGACCTTCTATATGCCATTTATGTAAAACTGATGTTAAGTCTTCCCAACACCTTTTTTTCAGATGTAACTTCTTTAGACAGGTCTGAGCTGAGCTGATCTCACATTTTCATATCAGTACAATCAATTTAGAATGAGAGAGTCTGTAGAACTGTTGGGGTGATAAGGACAGGAGGAAATTAGGATCCATTACTTTCATTTCTGCATGGTTTATCTGGGCAACAAGAAATTAAGCCAAACATGAGGAGATAGGTGCTGTAATTGGATAAGTAGTGGCAAACTAACTGTCTTTCATTAGAATACTAATATAATGGAAAAAGTTCCCAAATCTAATGAATATCTACAAATCTGTTGAGCAACTGAAGTTTCACATCATCAAGGTAATGTGGGATACACCTTTGTACCCCTTCATAAAGGTCAATATAGATGGAAGTTATTCCTTAAAGGAGGCTGGGATGGGAGGGGTATTCAGGGACCAAAAAGGGGCCTGCTTACTGCATTTCTAAATACCTCTAATGGCAACAAATGCCATGGAGGCTGAAACTACTGCTATTTTTTGGGCTATTAAGTTGGCTTCCATCAACAAATGGAATCCACTACAAGTTGAAGTGGATTCTATTTAGCTGGTGGAATACATGACAGGAAAAAACACACCTCCTTGGCATATTCAGCAGTGGATCATCCAGATCAAGAAGCTAATGATAGAAACCAGGGTTCTTTTGTCCTTCATCTACTAGGAAAGAAATAGACCTGCACATTTTCTAGCTACTAATGGAGCAAGGTGACAAATAGCTTTTGTCTCTAAGTAACCTTCTTCTTCTCTTTTCTTTTTTGCTTCAGGGGGAAAATTTTAAAGCTCCTCACCTTAGAACTGTAACCTCTTTTTGAAAAGCTAATAGAACTCCTCTTTTGCCAAAAAAAAAGTATAGTCATTTAAAGTTAAATCTTGATATCCAAAGCCATGTTAAATTAATTTTTAAAAATATAATTACTTAAGTACAAATAAAATTTAGTATTCTCCATTTGAAAAGAAATTTTTCTTTCCCCATAAACTTAAATTTTTAAATGATTTTAAAAATATTTTAGTACAAAATTTTAGTTGGTGAAAGAAAACAGTAAATGCATAAAAATAAAAACTAACATGTAGAAGATTTCTGAACATTAAATTGGTTCTATATACTGCAGGTACTAACTATAAAACTACATATAGGCTTTAAACCCTTAAATAAAACATAATATATTCTAAAGAATTTGTTGAGAATTAAAACACAAATACTAAAATTGAAAATACTACACATTCACAAGCTCAAACTGAAAATACTAAAACAAAAACTTAAAAGTAAAAAGTCTATTATTACTATTACATATTACATGTCCCGAACACAACATAAAAATCTTAAATCCAACAAGTATCAAACAAAAGTGGAATACAGTACAAACAAATATATAAACAACACATAATATCAAAGAAAACTTAAACTTATCTATCAGTTCTCATCTCCTTCATCACCATCATCATCATCATATTCTTCTTCTTCTCTTTACTCTTCATCTTCATCATGAATGGGAGCATAAAGAACAAAGCTGGGGCAAGTAGGAAAGTTCACATTAGGTTCACCCATGAAGTGTCTAACCATAGCATTTTGAAAATCTATATCATGTTGAACTCTCCTCTATTGATATTCATCATTATATGCATTCCTTGCTTCTATTTCACCAAACTGAGTATGTATATTAATGATATCATTTTGTTGAATCATGAGCTGGTCCATAATACCTTCCAATGATATAGAACAAGAAGTAGATGCCCCTGCAGTAGAGGTAGAGGGCATATCCCTTCTTCCACTTCTAGACTCAACAAATGATTCTACTCTTTGAATCATGTGCCTCCCAATCAGATTCTAAGGCTATAATCTCTCTTCATCTCTATGAGATTCAACTCTTGATTGTTCACATAAAGTGAAAATCAGGGCAAGACATCCCAAGCCTCCATCAATAGCACCACCAGCAATATTCCGAGCATGATGAAATACAAGCGCACCAATATCTATTGTCTTAATGTTCTGAACACAATAGTTCAACACCGCTCGATCCTTTGTAACATCAATAAGATGATTTGTAGGTAAAATTCAAGAAGAGATGAAGTGATGTCATACTTTGAACTGAATCGTTCACATGGAAGCGGGGAACTTAACTATTTTGTTATTCTTTATCTTCCACTCCCCACTTCCATCAGTCAAAAGAGAATGACTTCTTCCAATGATGAATCAATGATAAAAAAGCAGCATATTCATCATGGAAGACATTCCTCAGCCCATATAACATACTAATCCTATCGAAGGTAAACTCAACTTGCATACCTCTCACCAAAATATGATCTTTTGTAGTGAACCTTAGGTTGGCATAGAACTCCCGAACCATCGAGACACTCGCTACAGCAATGAAGTAACAGAATCACTCCCAATTTTTAGAGAGAATCAACCTTTCAACCATGCCTCCTTGGTTTGCAAATGCCATTCTTGGATCAATCTATGGGTCTCAATTTATGTATTGTAATAGTGTTGGGCCTTAAAATTAATGACCTTTTGAGCATAAAATTCACCCGACGTTCTTCCTCTTTTTGTGCGAGTATCCATTGGAGATTCTACAAAAATTTAAATAATATCCAAATAAATTATTAAATTATAAATCTAACTCTCTAAGCAAGATTATTTGGTAAGAAACTTTTCACCATGGAATTTCTTCAAGCATTTTCATTAAAAACCCATTTGTTGGATCTCCCAAAATCCATGGTGAAAATAAAAAATTTCTAAGTTAAAGTGAAGCTCTTACAAAGAGAAGATCAAATCTATGATTTTTGGCCTTGAAATCCTTCTCCTTAGATTGCAATGTGATGCCCTAGACTAAAGGTTGGAGGTGGAAGACGACCAAGCGGAAAAAATGTAGATTTTCGTGAAGTTTCATGGGTTTTTAGCCAATCTAGCGTGTTTAGATCTTTGGAACATCATTCGCCAAATATGGCGCATCATGTTCCAAGGCTCTGTAGGTTGGCGCATCATGAGCCAATCTGGCACATCGTGCACTAGAGAGTATTTTTGTCAGATCTTAGTTTCTGTCGAAATCTGCTCTGTACTGCTTTATGTCATCCTCTATTTGACTTAAATAAACCTTTCTAAGCATAAGCAAACATCAAAATAATAGCAATTTTTCACAAACAACACAAAGCTCATATTTATATACGAAATTCATGTTATTACAAACTAACATTTTTCAAGCCAACACATAATAAATTCAATGTTCTAAAGCAAACCAACGACCTAACACTGAAATCTAAATATCAAACTTCAAAGCAATAAACATACATAGTGCAACAATAGAAAGTAAAGGTAATCTAACATAACAAACTAAAACAAACAGTACTAGACTAAACATTTCGTGCTTAACTCAACTTTAAATATCTTTTTCACTCTCGTCCTCCTAGATATTTCCCATAGACTGGTAGTGCACACACAAATTATAGAAGGGCCTAAATGGAAATTCATCAGTTGAACTTTCCTTCTCAAACCACGCATGCTTCTTGAATATAAGTACCAGACCATCTTCAATATACATTGTATGTTCAAAATGTTCCTTGAGTCTCCAACCAAGGTGATTCAACATTTCAGAAACATTCTCTATCGCATGCATAAGATTGTGCAACTCTTTCTCTATATTCATGATTCTTTTTGAAAGAACACTCGAGTTGTAATAAGGTTGAATAGGTGATGAATTCTAGTATACTTGATCCAACAGTACATTCATATCATTTTTATCTCTCATTCTAACACAACTGCAGTAGAATTCAGGAGCCATCGGTTAACAAGGCAGTAGTACTTTCTCCCAACTTTCATAAGATACTTACGATTGACTGTAGAGTTTGAAAATAGTAGATGGATGTCCCACTACAGTTGTAGATCCATCACGATAAAAAAAAAATTGATTTGACAATTATGGCTCCAATATTAATAGTTTTTCCAGTTTGAATACAGTAGTTCAGGACAACACTCTCCTTAGTGACCTTACTAGTTTTCAAAGTAGGTAATAATTTTGAGGAAATGAAGAAATGACCTGCCTTCGAAGTACGATTTAACAATGATGCAGAAAAACTCACATTCTCATCATCTTTGGCTTCCTAATTAGCATCTTCATCTGTAAGGTAACGGTAGAGTTCATCCATGTTGTCTCTTGTAGGGGTAAAATTTGCATATTGGCTGACATGCATGTTCTCGATCGTAAATATTTCATTGATTCTTGAAGGAGTGAACTGCATAAACTTTCCTCACACGTAGATCATTACTTGGTTGATCCCATGAAGATTTGCATTAAATTCTTTCACCACAGGGACGACTATAGTGATAGTAGTGTAGCAAAGTAATTCCCAACACCTCTGTGCAATAACTTCTTTGAGTCGAGTATTCGACGTGTTGAATCCTTGATTCACAAATCCCCTCTCTTTGATAGGCATTTTCTTCATTATAACTCGATCATACAACTTCTATGCATCAAAACTGCTGAACTTTTTTCGTTTGAAAATTCTAAATTTAGTAGAGTTTCTAGAGTGAGAAGCCATAGAAATTGAAATGTGGTGACTCTTCCAACATTTTCCCCCTCAAAATATGCTTTGGAGTCAGTTTTTAGGAGTTATTTGAAGGTTTCCCCGCCAAAAAGCACCATTTAAAATGTTTTAAGTCATTTTCATCTCCACGACGCATCATGCACCGATCTAGTGCATCATGCGCCAGCTTTCTGGAATTCGACGCATCATGCTCTAATCTTGCGCATCATGCACCAATTCCAATATTTTGGCATTTCTTACTTTGATCAAATAAATTGTAAGTATTTTCACAACATTAGAAAAACAAAGATGTTTCTAAACCTTTTTTTCTAAAATACACGGATTACATAAAGACATAAACATAAACATACATATAATATTTTAAACAAAAACTCAAAAATTAATGTAAACAACGAAACTTATGGGTTGCCTCCCACAAAGCGCTTGGTTTAATGTCGTCAGCCCGACAATCTCAGTCTCTTTCTAGGTGATCCAACATGATATTCTCTTTAGTGTTTAGTCACCAACCATCAAAATAAAGTTTCAATCTGTGCTCATTCACTTTAAATATTCTTCCAGTTTTGGGATCTTCAATATTAACTACTCCATAGGGATAGACTTTTACAACTTTGAATGGCCCTTTCCACTGAGACTTCAATTTTTGAAGAAATAATTTCAATCTTGTATTATATAACAAAACTTTTTGTCCAGGTTTAAATTCTCTTTTTACTATCTTTTGATCATGTCATTCTTTAATTTTTTTCCTTATAAATCATCGCATTATCGTAAGATTCATTCCTAATTTCTTCAAGATCATTCAACTGCAAAAATCTTTTCTCACCAGCTTCTTTTAAATTGAAATTAAATTTTGGTATCGCTTGGTAGGCTTTATGTTCCAATTCAACTGGCAAATGACAAGTCTTTTAAAAAATTAATCTATATGGTGACATTTCTATAGGTGCCTTATAAGATGTTAAGTATGGCCATAATGCAGCATCTAATCTAATAGACCAATCCATTTTATTAGGATTAATACACTTCTCCAAAATTCTTTTAATTTCACGATTAGATACTTCAACTAAACCACTAGTCTAGGGATGATAAGTCGTTGCAATTTTTGTATTATATTATATTTTTTCACCAATCATGCAACTCTTACATTTCTAAAATGAGACCCTCCATAAGTAATGATTACTCTGACATTCCATATATTATAAAATTATTTCTAATTAAAAAATTTGAAACACTCTGAGCATCGCATCTAGGTAAAGTGATTGCTTCTATCCATTTTTAAACATAATCCACCGCAATCAATATAGATATATAATCTAATCCCCATGCATCAAAAATTTCACTTACCAAATTAAAATTTAGAGGCATTTCATTTCTTCTAGAAATATGTTTTTATATATATATTAACATCTCTAATTAGAGTAGGCTAATAAAATCCATATTGTAAAATTTTTCAAGCAGTTCTATCATTCACAAAATGTCCTCCAAATTCAGAATTGTGACATTTTTGCATAATGTCCTAAATTTCCTTATAAGGAGCACATGGTCTTATAAGTAAATCTTTAAATTGTTTATACAAATGAGGATCATCCCAAAAATAAGATTTTGCATCATAAATGAATTTTTTTTCCTGTAATTTTGTTAGTACATATGGTGAAATACCACTAACAATATAATTCATAATATCTGCATACAAAGGTATTTCCCATCCTTTTATAGCATAATGTTGTTCACCAAGAAAAGTATCTTTAATCTCTCTCTCAAGATCAAGTATTTCTTCCTGTTCTAACCTCGATAAATAATCAACTATTTGATTATCAGTCACTTTCCTATCAACTCTTATAAAATCAAACTCTTACATCAGAAGTATCCATCTAATTAATCTTGGTTTTGCATTCTACTTTTGTATCAAATATTTAATAGAGAGTGTTCAGTATGCAAAACACATTTAGTTTCAATCAAATATGATCTAAACTTATCAAAACCATACATAATGGCTAATAACTCTCTTTTAGTTATGATATAATTAAACTAAGTATCATTAAGAGTCTTACTAGCATAATATATGACCTTGAAAGTCTTATCATATTTCTGCCCTAAAATTGCTCAAATTGCATAATCACTAGCATCACACTTTAATTCAAAAGGTTTCTCCCAGTCTGGTGAAAAAATTATAGGAGCAGTGAACAATTTTTCCCTTAAAGTTTCAAAGGCTTAAAGGCAATCTTGGTTAAAGTCAAACTTTGCATCTTTTTCTAGAAGTTGGCATAAAGGCTTAGTAATTTTTGAAATGTCTTTGATATATCGCCTATAGAATCCAGCATGTCCTGAAAATCTCCTAACTCCTCTTACAGTAGTAGGTGGAGGTTGGTTTGATATAATTTGAATTTTTGCAGGATTTACTTCCATGTCATTTTCTTAAATTTTATGTCCAAGAACAATTCCTCATGAAACCATAAACTGACATTTCTCCCAGTTCAAAATGAGATTAGTCTTTTCAAAACATTCTAGAACTCTTTCTATTTGATTTAGACATATTTCAAAGGAAGTTTCGAATACAAAAAAATCATCCGTAAAAACTTCGATACTTTTTTCAATCAAATCACTGAAAATTGACATTATACATCTTTGAAATGTTGCATGTGTGTTACATAATCCAAACGACATTCGCCGAAAAGCAAAAGTTCCATAAGGACTAGTAAATGTTATTTTCTTTTGATCCTTAGGGGCAATAGGTATTTGGTGATAACGGGTATATCCATCTAGAAAATAAAAATATTTGTGCTCAACCAATCTATCTAAAATCTGGTCCAAAAAGAGTAAAGGAAAATGATCCTTGCGTGTCGCAAATTTTAATTTTATATAATCTATGCAAATTCGCCATCTAGTGACTTGTCTTATTGATATTAATTTATTATGCTCATTTGTCACTACAGTTACACTTCCTTTCCTCAGAACACAGTGAGTTGGACTCACCCAATCACTGTTTGAAATAAGATATATTATTTCCACATCTAACCATTTTATAATTTCTTTCTTAACCATTTATTTCATCATAGGTTCCAATCTCCTTTGAGGATCAGTTCTTGGTTTATGTTGATCTTCCAATAAAATTCTATGCATAGAGATTGAAGGACTGATTCGTTTAATATCAGCTAATGTCCATCCAAAGGCTTTTTTATATCTTTTCAAAGTTTTTATCAACTGTTGTTCTTGCGCATCAGTTAGTTCTGAGGATACTATGCCAGATAGTGTAGATGAATCTCCTAAGAATGCATACTTTAAATGTGCAGGAAGTGTTTTCAATTCTAATTCAAGGGGTTTCTTAATAGATGAAATCAAATTGTTGTCATTTTCTGTAGGATCTAACATTTCAAATTTTTCTTGAACATACTTTAGTTCTTTCATCCTCACTTCCATAGACTCATCTTGGATTTTATCCTCATCTTAATATTCCATATATTCCTTTTGAAATTCTCTTTCATATGTCTTTTTGAAATATTTATGGCTTAAATACTCATTAATATTCATTCTAAAGCATTTAATATCTTATTCTTTTGTAGTGTATCTCATTGATTTTGCAATATTAAATGTAGCCTATTGATCACTAACTCTCATATTTAGTTCTCCTTTCTGCACATCTATCAAAGCTCTTCCAGTGACTAGGAATTGTCTCCCTAAAATAATAGGAATTTCTCTACCTTCGCCCATATCTAGCACAATAAAGTCCACAAGAAAGATAAATTTATAAACCTTTACTAAAACATCTTCTATAATCCCTTTAGGATAGATAATCAAATGATCAGCTAACTAAATAGTTACAGTTGTAGGTGAAATATCTCCTAAGTCCAACCTTCAAAAAATTGATAATGACATAAAATTAATACTGGCTCCTAAATCACATAAAGTTTTTTCATAAAATCATTTGCCAATAGCACAAAGAATTGTAAAACTTCTAGAATCTATAAGTTTTTTAGGAAGCTTCTTTTGAATTATAGCGATACACTCTTCACTAAGTGCAACAGTCTTATTATCTACAAACATCCTTTTCTTATTTAGTATATCCTTCATGAACTTCACATGGATAGACATTTGTTCCAAAGCTTCAACAAATGGAATGTTTATCGTTAATTTCCTCAAAATTTCAAAAAATTTTGAAAATTGATTATCTCTATACTTTTGCTTCAATCTTTGAGGAGGAAATTGAGGTGGTGGTCTTTCTATAGTGATTTTCATTGTTATTTCCAGCATTACTTAAGTTGTAAGACATTTTGCTGGAACGATTTTTCTCTTTTTGTTGTTTTCAAATTTTTCTAATAGTTCTTTTTAATTGAGAATCATAAGGTACTAAGTTTTAAGATCTTATACTAAGCATAAAAAAAATAAAACAAGTAATTAAAAATAAGCAACACACTTAAACAAGAAAATGTTCAAGCTAAACTACAAATACTTGATGCGTGGAAACTTAGCATTAAATTAATAATAAATATGCAATGTAACCCAAACAATAATTTAAATTTAATGAAAGTAATTTATCTGTAAAACCTCTTTTAAACTCTCACTTCTCTTCTACATATAATGCAAGTATACGTATCGTCCAAGCAACACAGGGCTATTATAGACTCATATATATCAATCCCACAAGGAAGCTGGAAATATATATAAGTTGGCTATTAATGTTCTATTCTTAAATTAAAATAAAAATAAAAAGAAAGTAAAGTACAAGGTTTGAAGTTGAACTACTCAAGCGAAATGCTACTAAATATGCAGATGTACAACTGCAACAGTTAAGTTAAACTAGATGCTAAACTTTCAAAATTAAAATTGCTGAATAAAAACAAATATTTTTGTTGACAAAAAGTTCAACTATTAGAAAACACCCTTCCCCTTTATAATGAAAATATGGCTTGTGAAGAAATTGAAATCATTTGAAATATATATTTAAAAATTATTTTGTGTCAAATAGGAGCAATCCTATTCTCTACCCTCTTTCGTGTGCTATAAAGAATATTGAATAATCCAGAGTTTGGCCCCTAATTCCATGGTTAGGCCGGGAGGATACCGGCTGTCACTCCAGAGCTCCCACTACTCCCTCACCTAAGGGCTAACATGCTCGCATTAGTTTCCAATCAACTAAACTAAATTAGGGATTCTTATCTATCAACTTAAAATCTTCCATTTCTATATTCGACAAAGTATATTTCTCTATTTATTTTCACCCAATCCCATGGATGACATACTCTCTCATGAAAAGAATTGTGATTCTCCCTTTGTTGTAGAAATCACATCCCCTTTTTAGAACATATGTTTCTCAACACATTTTAACAATTCAATTGGCCAGATTGAAAAGTAAATGAAGATCAGAGTTCAAATCCTCACAAATTATCTACATTTAAAACTGTAGAAAACAAAATCAATTCTTCATAAAACCATTTCTTTAAAGCAGGGAGAAGGATAAAGAAGACTACTCAGAATTCCTGAGAAAGATACAATAAAACACGGACTTCATATATAAAAAAAGGTTTACAACAAAAGAAATGAAAATTACAACTTATCTCACAATCCTTCCCAAGAAAATCCCTAGAAGCTCTCTCGAAGCCTTTCTCTCTTTACAAGCATTCTGAATTCTTTCTTAGAAGTGTAATGAAGAAGAAATATCTCACATTTCCTCTCCTCTTACAACCCTAGAACACAATCTCTAAGCTATTCACTTTCTTTCTCTATCTTTCCCTCTTGGTTCTCACGCCACCTATCTTTTTCGCCACTCCCTCTTGAAGTTCTTCTCAAACTTGATTTTATTTTAGGCTGTCTCCTCTAAAAATAATTTCAATTTCCCTCAAAAAATCAAAAGTCAAACCTTTGAATTTAAAAGATGTGCCTCTTTGATCCAAGAGTCAAATCCCTTCCAATTAGAACCTTCAAAAGTGTCTAGATGCATTGAATCACTCCATAGGATTGTTTAGAAAAAGTGTCCCTTTGAAAATTCATGCAAAATTTTTCTCGAACTGCCTTAATTTGAAAAATCGCACCTGGCACATCATGCGGTGATTTGGCGTGTCATGCGCCAGCGCACTGGATTTAGGCTCATCTTGATCCAAACCCCAAAATTTCTCCTTTTGCTCGAAATTTTGCTCCTTTTGCCATTTTTGCTCCAAATGCCTAAAAATGGTATGCTTGAAATAAAAACACAAAATACCTTTCTTTAAAATGCAATATCACCAAAAATAAATATAAAAAGGGAACTTAAAACAATATATTATTTTTTTGCATTGATAAACTTAAAATATATTGTGTTTTTAGATACATTTTTATACTTATTTTTGAGATATTGTACTTTAATGGAAGGTATTTTTGTGTTTTTCTTGCAAATACAGGTAAAAATAGAAAAAATGCTTAAAGGAGTGAAAAAGGATCAAATTTGGAGCAAAAAGGTGAAAAATTGTGCAAAAGAGTTTTGGCGCCTAAACACCATATCCGACTCTTAAGAGCCTATTAAATAGATATGGTCACGCCTAGGCACCGAGACCCACGCTTAAGCACCAGTGGCAGTTACTAGAAGAGTAAAATCAGTTTTCATAAATTTTAAAGAGGTTTTTTAGGCACCCATTGACTTAATAAGTGGTTGTAACTACCATGGATGAAAATTATCATGAAAGGATGCATCTCTTGGGCAAATACATCGAATCAAAACACATTTTGAAGAGATCTCAAAGCCAAGAAGTAAATTGATTCCACCATCAAAAACTGCAAAGCTTAGAAATGATATTACAACTTTTAATCAATTTGAAGGGGAATCTATTTATGAAGCATGGGAACGATTTAAAGAACTCTTAAGAAAGTGTCCGCTATGTTATACCAGATTGGTTAATAATTCAAACCTTTAATAATGTATTACTTGGTTCTCTTAGATCTATTATCGATGTCCCTGCTGGTGGTTCATTGATGTCAAAACCATTTCATGACG
The DNA here is from genome assembly GCA_002079205.1 of Phalaenopsis hybrid cultivar. Taxonomy (NCBI): domain Eukaryota; kingdom Viridiplantae; phylum Streptophyta; class Magnoliopsida; order Asparagales; family Orchidaceae; genus Phalaenopsis; species Phalaenopsis hybrid cultivar. The sequence goes on from JXCR01146330.1 coordinate 535,728, forward strand.
CTTATGCTTTAATTCAAAACCATTTCATCCCAACTTTAACTAAAATAATTATTCGGGTGGTAATAATCAATAATGGGGGAATAACCAAGTAAACTCATTGGGAAATTGGAACAACTAAGGAAATAATAATTATAGATCTACTTATCCTCCGGGAATCAACAGTAATACACAATTTAAGGATAAAAAGTTGTTTGTAGAAGAAGTGTTGTTACAAATGGGTAATCAGTTACAAAGTCAAGGAGCTACAATTAGAAATATTGATAATTAACTTGAGAAAATTTCAAGTTCATTAAGTAATAGATCCTAAGGAACACTTCCTAGTAATACTGAATCAAATCCAAAAGACCAGAATAAAGAGCAAGTTAAAGTCGTTCAACTTAGAAGCGGAAGAGAGTTGAAAGGTAGGGTTCAAAAAGAAACTGAAGTAGAGAGAGAAGAAACTGAAGAATCAAAAGAGGACCGGAAGGGAGTTGGAAGGTAAGGTTCAAAAAGAGATTGAAGTAGAGAGAGAAGAAATTGAAGAATCCAAAGAAGACGCTCTGAAAGATTCTGAAAGACCTATTTCTCCAACAAAAATTGATATAGAAAATCCACAACAGAAGTTGGTTAAGCAATTTTCAAAATTTCTAGAAATATTTAAGAAGCTTACAGTCAAAATTCCATTTGCTGAAGCCTTAGAACAAATCCTAAGCTATGTAAAGTTTGTGAAGGATATTCTAAATAGAAAAAGGAAGTTTAAAGATAATGAGACTGTTGCACTTAGTGAGGAGTGCATTGCTATAATTTAGAAGAAACTTCCTGAAATGCTTAAAGATCCTAGTAGCTTTACAATTTCATGTGCAATAGGAGACAAATTTTATGGGAAAGCTTTATGTGATTTAGGTGCAAGCATTAACCTTATGTCATTATCAATATTCAAAAGATTGGGATTAAGAGAAATATCCTCTAATATTGTAACTCTGCAGTTAGCAAATCGTTCAATAACCTATCCTAAAGGAGTTATAGAAGATGTCTTAGTGAAAGTGGATCAATTTATCTTTCTTGTTGATTTCATTGTGCTAGATATGGAGGAAGATAAAGAGAAACCTATCATTTCGGGGAGACCTTTCCTAGCCACTGAAAGAGCAATGATAGATGTGCAAAAAGGGGAATTAATAATGCATGTTAATGATCAAAGTGTTACTTTTAACATTTCAAAATCAATGAAATACCCTACAAAAGGTAAAGATGATGAATGTTATAGTGGATGTTATAAGATATCTAAGCGAATGTCATTTTAAGACAACTTATGAAGAAAAATCTGAAGAAAAAGATTTGGAGCACGAGCAACAAGAGGAATTAGATCAATGTGTAAACCTTTTTAAGGAAGATTCAAGTTATGTTCAAGATTGCTTTAAAAAATTTGAACACGATAGACAAAGACAAATCATTTTGTCCATCTATTGAAAAACCTCCAGAACTTGAGTTGAAATTACTTCCTAAACATTTAAAATATGCCTTTCTAGGAGATTCCTCTACTTTACCTATTATAATTTCCTCAAAGTTAACAAAGGAAGAAGAAGAAAAGCTGATGAAAATTCTAAAAATTTTAAGAAAGCCTTCGGATGGACAATGGCTGATATTAAAGAAATCAGTCCTTCAATTTGTATGCATAGAATTAATCCGAAAGAAAACTGCAAACCCAAGCTGGTTTAAAAAGGAGATTAAATCATGTTATGAAAGTGGTTGTTAAGAAAGAAATTTTAAAGTTGTAAGATGCTAGAATTATCTACCCTATTTTAGGTAGTGCATGGGTTTGTCCAATTCACTGTGTTCTTAAGAAAGGAGGAGTAACTGTAACTGTGAATGAGCATAATGAGTTAATACCTACTAGATAAGTTACGGGGTGGCGAACATGCATTGATTATAGAAAATTAAATCTTTCCACTAGGAAAGATTATTTTCCACTACCCTTTCTAGATCAAATCCTGGAAAGACTAGCGGAGTATATATACTTTTATTTTCTGGATGGATATACTGGTTATCACCAAATTCAAATATCTCTTGATGATCAAAAGAAAACAATGATTAACAGACTTTATGGTACTTTTTCTTTTAGAAGAATGCCCTTTGGTTTATGTAATGTCCCTACTACATTTCAAAGATGTATGATGGCAATTTTTTGTGATTTAAACGAAAAAGGGATTAAAGTCATTATGGATGACTTTTCAGTGTTTGGAACTTCATTTGACTCATTTTTAGAACATTTATCTAAAGTTCTTATGCATGGTGAAGAAACAAATTTAGTCCTTAACTAGGAAAAATGTCAATTTATGGTAGCAGGAGGATTGTATTTGATCAACAAATATCAGAAAATAGTATGAAAGTAGATCCTGCTAAAATTCAAGTGATCACTAATTTACCTTATCCAATAAATGTAAGGGAAATTAGGAGTTTTTAGGACATCCTAGATTCTACAGTGATATATTGAGGACCTTTCTAAGATTACTAAGCATTTATGGCATGTACTGATATTTGATGACCTAATACAATTCCTCCCTTTCAAAGATTGCTAAGCCTTTATGCCATTTACTGGAGAAAGATGCAATTTTCAATTTTGATGAGGAATGCCTAAAAATTTTAAATTACTAAAAGAAAAATTAATTACTGCACCAATTATAGTTTCACAAAATTGGGAAAAACCTTTTGAACTTATTTGTGATGCAAGTGATTATGCTATTGGAGTTGTTTTAGGACAAAGATATGATAAAATTTTCAAAGTTATTTACTATGCTAGTAAAACTCTTAATGAAACTCAAATTAATTATACAACAGTTAAAAAAGAGTTATTAGGAATAGTATATGCGTTTGATAAATTTAGATCATATTTTATTGGAACTCATTGTATAGTGCATACAGATCATTCTACTATAAAGTACTTCATGAAAAAGAAGGATACTAAATCGAAACTTATAAGATGGATTCTCCTTTTACAAGAATGTGAATTTGAAATGGTAGATTGTAAGGGAACAAAAAATCAAATTGCTGATTATTTGTCCAGGCTTGAATTAGAAAAACCACTCTGTTTTGAAAAGAAATTATTGAACATTTTCTAGATGAAAAATTATTCATTGTAAATGAGTGGTGTGTTCCGTGGTATGCCGACATTGTGAATTATATAGTTAGTGACCGTAAACCCTATAAAATTACATACCAACAAATGAGGATATTTATTTCTAAAGCTAAGACTTATTTTTTGGATGAATCATAATTATATAAACAATGAAAGGATCTGATCATTCGAAGAGGAGTACCATTAGAAGAAACTTATGAAATTATCCAAAAATGTCATAATTTTCATAGTATATCACAAATCTGATTTTTTAATTTACATATATATTTAGTTTTAGAAAAATATGAAATCAAACTGACCCCATAATTTTCCTAGTTTAAATGAAAGAGTGATGTACCTCAAATCCAATATCTATACCAAAGGATAAACATAAGACTTGAGGATGATGCTCGATCAAATAAACTAAGGAATATATGACATCTATTTGGTCTACAAAACCTTTGTATTTGCCGACAAGTTTCCTTATTTAATATAAAGAATTAGATAAGGTTTATATTAAACTGGGTTCGGACATGCTTCTTATAAGGGCAAGCCTCTATAGTTAATTACATCTTAGATGACCAAAGTCACCTAAGAATACTCTCGATAAAAATCAGGAAATATTATCTTCAAGGAGTTTCAAAGGGTAGGACTTTTTAATGAGATGAGACATAGAGGTGTGAAAGGGGATTGGTTAAATTTGGAACAATTTGTTGTAAAGTCCAAAAGAGGAAGAACTAAGGGATGTCATGGATCTAGAGAAGAACCCTAGGGACTTCCCAAGCTATCATAATGTTTGGCTTCATTTCTGAGGAGAAATATTTAGCTGTTTCTTCCTACCAATTTTATTAGTTAGGGCTTACATTCGTGTGAAAAGATCACACAAATAGCCTGGAAGATGTGAGGATTTAGGTTGTGAAAAACGACAACCTCGGAATCCTAAGACGAGTTAGGGCTTATATTATATAGCAGGGCTGTACAAAGGCCTATTGATAAGGTGAGAATTTACGATGCATAAGTGAGAAACCTCGTAGTCCTATGATTTTGTTGTTTATATCTAAGGAAGGAAGATTGGCTCAGCTAGGGAAGACAAGTTTTGTTGTTGAAGATGGTCGTACTGCCCACCATGCTAGCTCCAAGCTCATTGCCGCGACGAGTTTGAGTTTTCTAGTGTGTCAAGTTATGATGTCAAATCAAATGGCCTTATGGTTGTAGTTCTTTAAATTATATGGGGTCATGTTAAAGTTGATTAGAGTGACACGGGTTAGGATCCTACGGTTCCCTCATTCCGACACCACTATTTTCTATTGGATTGACTTAGTCCAAATGAACTTACTAAACTCAACTTAATGAGTTCCATAATTTCATTTAGACCGTAGGGAAGCCTCGTTAGCAATCATAGGTTACCTCCTCCGAGGAATTCCCGATCATCCTATAGAGATAGAAGCCTCGTTAGCAACCGTAGGTTACCTCCTCCGAGGGGTTCCCGATTTTCCAATAGAGACAATATTTATCGTAGGTTACCTCCTCCGAAGGTTCCCGATCTTCCAATAGAGACGTTTTAATTTAGTTGAAGTGTCAGTTTTGTGTTGAGGGTTCCCGATCTTCCAATAGAGATGGCCTCGTTAGCAACCGTAGGTTACCTCCTCCGAGGGGTTCCCGATTTTCCAATAGAGACAATATTTATCGTAGGTTACCTCCTCCGAAGGTTCCCGATCTTCCAATAGAGACGTTTTAATTTAGTTGAAGTGTATTTTTTTTTGTGAAAGAGAATTCCGATCATCCGATAGAGTCATCTTAATTTTGTTGCAATTGTAGTTTTGTGTGATGCTAATTAAATTTTGAGTTATTTTATATTTTAAATGTTGTGGCGGTGAATTTTATCTTGGTTGATTTTATTTTTAGTTTTAGTTTTGGTTTTGTGGCTATCCTAGCTATTTTGGTTTTGATGCAGGGTGACATCATTGTTTAGCATGAAAATTTGTGCAAGCTTAAAAGTATAGTATGAAAGTACAAGAAAGATAACGCTGAAAACTGGAAAAGCGTACCTGAGGAGTCTTCTCGTTCCACCACTTGAAACTTAAAATGCATGTTAGGGCATATAAAACAGGGAAGTAAAATTTTGACGACCTACCCAACCCTAAGTCATATCTTGGTGGGTCCTTATTAATTTGATTAAGTAAGATATTTTGTCAAGAAAAGCATATTAAGTTTAGTAGATCTCTGAGGTATCCAACAGATCTAGAGAAAGAAGTAGGTTTGTGCTACTCTCTCGCTGCCTGGTGGAAAATGCCGAGTTTTTTTAAACTTATTATGTTTCTTAATAATTCATCCTGTGAACACCGTCATGCTCATTTATGTCTCAATTGTCTCTAAGAATAGGGTAATTATCATTTGTAATTTATTTTTGAAGATTATGTGGGTGAAGACCCTTAAAGAGGCAAGTTAGTGTTGTTGGAACACTTAGCCAAATTTTTATCCTAATTGTGCTTGTAGTGTTTGAAAGATGTTCTAATTTTCAATGATATTTACTTTTCTAAGGCTTTTAGTGTTTGAAAGATGTTTTAATTTTAATTGTGTTTTATTTTTTTAATCCTCATTTAATCAGTCTTGATTTAACTTAGATTACTAATTAGCCTTTAAGACCTAGGTGAGTGTCTTAATTAGTTTTGAAAAGGTTAAGCTTTAGGTGATCGTGATTCATTATTTGAATTTCAATTAAAATTTAAATACATTTATTAAATTGATTAATTATTGACTTCAAAAGTAATATCCCTGAGTCCTTTTACCAATTATCCTTTTAATTAGTTTCATTTTATTTAAAAATCAAATTGGTCCTAATAGTTTCATTTTATTTTAATAAACTTCCAAATTTTAATAATCTAGAAATTTATTAACTTATCCTTTTAATTATAAATGTGAGGTTGGTTTCTACCAATTAATCCCTTGTGTTTCCAATATCCAAATAAACTGATTAAGATCAAAGGTTGCCCATTTCCCTCCCTGAATTAAGCCTAAATGTTAATTAAGACTAAATTTCCAAAATTACCTCCTAAGGCTCTAACACTTCATAATTTGTCAAATTCAACTCAATTGACTTTGAAATTTTTATATTACCTCATTCATGGGTTAATTAAGACATCAGAGGGGAAAATGTTATTTTTCAAAATTTAATTATTATTTTTATCAAAAAATGGTATTTTTCAAAGAAAATTTGTTAACTTGACCAAGGTGAAGCCTAATCACTTGAAATTTTTATTGGAGGTAGACCTAGACAAGAGAAGCCTTTTGACCAAATTTCAGGATTTTTTTAACCTTTTTTTAATTTTAAGAATTATGTTAATATCTGGGGTGTTTATTAATTATAAAATACTTTAAATGTGGAAAATTAAGTTTTATATTTTTATTAAATCTCTCTGATGTCAAGGGACAAATAAAAATAAATTTCACATTTTTTTTTTAATTTTTCTTTGAATTATTGGAGTTATTTTAGTAAAAATCCATTTTTACCCTTTAAATATTATTTTTAAGCTTCAAATTTTAATATCTTTATTTAATAAATTAGGAGAAATATCCCAATTGTTCCTAAGTGCTTAGGAAGCAATTTAAAAATTTCCACGAATTTTATTTTTTTGGATTTTTAATTATTTAAATATTTAAAAATAGGCTAAAAATCAAGTTTTTATTTTAAATATCATTTTATTTTTAGAAAATACCCCTGATCATAGAGAACTCAAAAAATAAGTTTTTTATACATTTTTTAGTTATATTTTGATTTTTAAAATTAATATAAGTACCAAAATGATATTTATCTTGAAAAATCAATTTATGCCATCAAATGGACTCAAAATGGTTAGAAATTTTTATGGTGAGCTCTCTGGATCCTAAAATATAGTGGAGATTAAAAACCAAGTTATTTTGTTGTTTGTCTTTTTCAAAATTAATTATCTTAGTGATTTAGGTTTTGTGAATATTAGGTGTATTTTGAATGACTTGGCTCATGAGAAATTTTCCTAAAGGTTCTCTAGTTATCATAAACCTTCCAAAATTTCTTAGGATTTTTCTAAGCAACGTGCTAATTTCCATGATTAATTTAAGCAAATAATGTACATAAACTTGAAAAATATGATTCTCTATCCACTGTCCTCCTCTGACTTTGGAAAAATCAGAGAATGTTTTATTTGATAGAGGCTACAACATGCCAAAAATCTAAGCTATAATGAAATGCCTATATGCATGGAGAATCAAAAGATTCCTAACCCTAATGAATTTTTAAAAAATCAAACATGCTTCAAATGGACATAAAATTTAATTCACATTGTTTTCCTCTGTTAAGTGAGCAAGAGTATTTTTATTTTACTTTTTGTGATTTTTCTACACCAAGATATGAATTTTTAAAGCTATGGTTATTTTCTGAATTATTTAAATCCCTACTTATCTAATTAAACGTGCAACTCCACATCAAACTATGGTGGCTCCGAAGCTCCACGCGGTACGCTCCCATTTGATGCCACCATCCACCTCAACACTAACTTGGCCCGCGGTTCATGTAAGGAAGCGCTGTCTGGCTTGATCTCCTCCATCCAATTGATACACACGCGATTGGACGACTCTCCGTCATCATCCCCGATAAGTGATCTCATGACCGTCCACACTAAAACCCTAAGATCTTGGCCTAGACTCAACCAAATCACTTCAGGTTTGATCTTATGGACATGTCTAAGTGAGACGGACATATCCATACAGTAATCATACAATTAAATCAAGCATATTTAAATGGAGAATAAAAGTAGGCTCAGGAGGAGGAGAAGTTCAATACCTTGGCTTTAAGAAGAGATGCTTTGATCAGAGATGCTTGGCACATTTTTTTTGGTCAAAGGAGGCTAGAGATTAAGCCTCTAACTGTGGTACAAAGCCTAGGTAGGAATTCGACCAAGCCTGATTTCAGGAGTTGGTCTAGAGCTATGCTAGGGGCTCTACGGAAGGGGGATTTGATGGGGCTTTTCCTTCTCTCACTATGGTGAAGGTGTGAGTGAGTTTAATTTGATTTTTATGGAGTGTAGGACTGTAATGAGCTCTACCATACTTTTAGGCAGAGATTCAAGCTCAAAATTGGGCTCCGGCAAGGAGATTCAGGGCAATGTGGTGGTTGGATTGCACTGAGGAGGTCTCAAAGAGGCTTTGGGATCAATTTGGAAAAGTCTCTCAGAGGAAATTTTAGCACTACCTCCATGGTTGTGGAGGGGATATTTTATAAAAAAAATGGCTTGAGGTGGCTGTCATGGCCAATTGGGGGTGAAAAATGTTGCCTAGGTGGAGGGCAGAGAGGCTCTAACATTTAATTTGGATGAGGTGGCCTCTAGGTTTGAATTGGGTTTAATCCCATGGGGTGGCTCTCAGCTTGGCCAATTTCTTGCCACTAAGCCGGCCGACCAACTAGGGGGAGGTGCCTAGGAGCTTAGGGAACCCAGGGGAATATCTCTTAGCAAATTAATATGTTTAGGCTATGTTTTGGCTAAAATATGTTAAGCTTAAGCAAATATGGAATGAAATCCATTAATTTAAGAGACCTTTGGTCCATGGCTTAATTAAGGTGGTTTTAATAGGTTTAGACTGGCCATTAGGGTCCAACTAATGGTTGTGGAGTCTTTAATTTGGTGACTTTGGGGTAGTTAGGCCATCTTTAGTGCATGGGTTCAATGTGAGTTCAAGTGATCAAAGCTTGGGTTTGGGCTAGGTTAGCCATGTTAATTAGCCTAATTTATCGATCAACATTGTGTAGATGATTGTTATGAAGATTTTTATTGAAGGGTTGAAATGATTTTGAGTTCAATTGGAGGGTCAATTTGAAGGATTATTGAAACTTGGTCAATTTGAGAATGTTGCGCTAGACATGGGTCTAGGTTGGGCTAGCCGTGGGCTAAGTCCAAATTTAATGGCTCAAATAATCAATGGAGATGTTTTGAATATTTTTTATGAAGGAATGGAGTGGAAATTTTGGGGCTAAGGCCATCAATTTGGTGAGATTTTGAGACATGGCCAATTTGAGACAAATTTTGGGCTTTTTGGACTTAGGTTGAAATCAAATGAAATTGAGGCTTAAACAAGGACAATTGAAGGTTAAGTTTGATTTATGGGAATATTATGAAGGTTTTTTAACTCATATTATGGCAAGTTTAGTTGGCCATGGGTTCAATTTAGTGAAACTAAATCATGGGGCAAAAATTAGGATTTTGATCTAAATCAAAATTGGGCTCAAAAGATGGGCTAATTAAGCTTTTATTTGGTATAGATTGGTCATATCAAGAGTGAATTTGAGCTTAGAATTGAAATTGGGGTAAATTGAGACCAATTTTATAAACAATTGAGGTGATTTGGGATAAATATGGGCATTGAAAGGGTAATTTGGGGGTTTTGATCAAAGATGGTCAAATTGGCCAAATTGAGTCATAGAATAGTTGAGGAAAATGAAATTAAAAATATTTGGGAGGTTTTGGGAATTTTTGGGATTTTTTTGGAAATTTTGGAATTTTGGGCTAAAGAGGGGTATTTTGGTAATTTGGTAAATTTTGGTGATTTTGGTTGTTTGGGTGTTTTAAAGGTGTTTGAAATGATTTTTGAACTAATTTGGGTATTTTGGGTAAATTTGGGAATTTTTGGCAAATTTGGGGTCCCAATAGTATATAGGTAATTTGGGGGAGTTTTAGGGGCAATAGGCTGGTTGGGTATCTTGGTAGAGTTAGAGTGTCAACCACCACCGATAAGCCATGGATCAATGGAAACCCCATTTTGGGTCCTCTATGTAGTGATCTTAGCTAAACCCTAGCCTAGGGCTAGTGGATTTAGGGGACCACCTACATGAGTCTCCCAAAAGTATCAAGGGACCAGAGCCTAGAAGTTTAAGTTTAGGATTGTGAGTGATTATGAGTGCAGGTATGTGCCTTGAGCCCTAGACCAACACCCAAGGTCAACCCTAAGGTCCAACAGTTCTAATGGTGACTCTCCTTGAGCTCTTCCATAATTACCCCACCTACTAAGTGTTAGAAGTTAGGATCAATATGTGGAACTTCGAGTTGAGTAGAGAAGAGGGTAGAATTTCTAATGGTGAGGGTTCCTTTTCTAGTTTTCTAAGAATAGTCAATAGGAAAGTCCTATGGGATTTCTAATGGTGAGGGTGCCTTTTCTAGTTTTCTAAGAATAGTCAATAGGAAAGTCCTATGAACCTTGGGCTACTAAAGAGGAAAAACTAAACTTCAACCAAAAGTGAGGTCAAAAGTGTTGTTTTGGACTATGTTGTGTTTTGGATTTTTATGTTTTTATTATGACGTTTGTGGTAGTTAGTATTTTTATTTTAAATTTTAGGTTAGTAGCTGTTGTTTTGTGTTTAGTACTGTGATTTAGTTAGTTTAGAACTTAACTTAATTTCCATATCTGTTATAAAGTAGAAATCTTCCTAGCGTAGATCTTAAACTGGAAATTCAGAAATTACAGCCATGTATTTTTCTTTTATCATGTTAGTGTGTTGTTTGCTTTTATACCCATTGTTTAGAAGTCTATTGATCTCTACATGCTGAAATAAAATGAAAATATAAAAATTTGATCAAAAATTAATTTTACTCCTATCTTTAGTTTTATACTTGTATAATTAGAATGTTAAAATTCTTGTTAGTATGTTATTTCAATTTTCAATTCCTGCGTATATAATTATCTAACGCTAAACTCTTTAATCTGTTAAAAGTTTAAGTTTGAGGGGATGAAAAACATTTTTAAAACTGGAATTTTATTTGTTCTCAAATGTACTACAAGTGAATTTGATTTTAAAAGAAAATTTCATTATGTATATGAAGTTATATTAGGGAAGTAAAATTTAATTTTAGAAATGAGTAAGAAAATTTAGTTAAAATNAATAAGAAGAAAGATATTTTCATATTATGTAATTTTCTTCAACAAAAACATTAGTTATCTTTTTACTGTTTCGTTAAAATATCAAAAATACCAAAAATATTTTAATTTTAAATTTTTACAAAAAATGTTTTTTGTCTAAGTAATAATCCTTTTAAAAATAGAAAAACTTCTTAAAAAGTGCATATTGCATAATTTTCCTTATGAGTTCAATATTCAGGTCATAATCAAAAAGTCCTAGATTACTTAATAACGATACGTATACTTTCATAGTATCCCAATATAAATATATATAAATTAAAAGTTTAATTCTTATTTTTCTTCATAATCAGGTTTTGGTTTTCTTGTAAAATAAGGAAATATAAGTGAAAAAATACAATCTTAACTATTGTTATATTGTGCATAAGCTTTAAGTATCCAGGGATCATGTATCACCTGACCCTGGCTGGCCGGCCACTCTGATTGTCTGAAAACCCCATGGCTGAGAGAGCCCAATTAGAGAAAACCCAAAGTTGAACCCACCTAATTTGTCTCGACCCAATTGGACACTTGAGCACTTCTTCCCTCCACTTAAGAACCACTCTCCACCTACTGGCCAGCCATAACAGCCACCACAACCTCCTCTACTTAAACCCGACTTCTCCATGGCCAAGGAGGAGACCAATCAAGACCCTAACCATACTCTGCCAAAATTTCATCAGAGCTCCCTTTAGACTTCCTAAGAGAAAACCCACCATCCTTAGCCACCCATGTTCACTACCTAAGCTCAATTTTGGATCTCAAAATCAAGCTGAAATAGGAAATATTTCACCACACTTCCACAGTCAATCAAAACCAAATTCCTTGCTCCCACACATCACTAACTTTGATTAACACCCAAAATTAACTTCAATCAAATTAGGGTCTAAGCAATTCACCAGGCCAGAGGCTTCATCCGTGAACTTCCTGGACCTCCCTGAAGCTTTTACTAGCATCTGATTGAGGCATCCCCTTTTAGACAAAGGTATTGTCTCCTCTCACTATCCTAAGCTTATTATGATTCTACATGCATGCTGGCATGATTTCAGGCAAGGTTAACCATATAGATAGGTTTGTCTATGTTAGATGAGTCCATAAAAACAAACCAGAGGCAATTTGGTTAAGTATAAGATGAGATGTTAAGGTTTTAGGGTGAATGGCTCGCTGTAAGAACTAGACTGAGACAAAGAAGGAGTGTCATCGGATCGAGCGTGTGTCAAGCTGAGAGCTCTAATTGCGCCAGATGGGAGCATGGTTCAAAAAGCTCATGGTTGCTAAGCTAGGGGTGTCCAATCTCATGACGACGAGTACGAGGCTAACTGTGTTAAGTTAATAAATAGGACTTAAATAAATTAATTAATTCACCCCTACACTTAGAAAAATCATATCTTGGTGTATAAAAATCATAAAAATAAAAGAAAAATACATTCATTCTCAGTGAACAGATGAGAATAATGTGAAAATGGTTTCATGTTTGTTTGATGCATGTGTGATTTTTAACTAATTAAATGTTATATTTCTTATTTGTATTCTCCATTTACATGGGCATTTCACTGTAAGTTGATTCTTAGGGCTTTGGTTCTCTCTATCATGAGGGATCTTTCCTGATTTTTCTAAGGTCAAGGGAGATCTCTAGTAGACATCTCTTATTTTCATGTATATCATGTATGTTTTGGTAAAATAATTAAAATAATTAAAATATTAATTAAAAATACAAAATTTTTTTTGGTAGGTTCACTTTGATCAGAGGACCCTAAGAAAATTATAAATTTGGTTTAACTCTTTAAGAATAACTCTAGTTGTTACCAACCACTAAAAATGAAAGAAAATTAGATTGGAATAACTATAAATGTAAATGGCGTAGAAATCATTCTCCACAGTAATTTAATGTCAGAAGAACTCTCCATAAAATTTTGAAGTCAATTGGAATTGATTTACCGATGAAATTGGATTTTTCTATGTAAAATGACATTTTTGGCATTAAAATAATTATAATTGTTAAAATATATGTTGAAAAATTATAAAATTGGTTTTGGGAGTTCTCTGTAGTTAGATGAATCTAAGAAGAATATAATTGGAATTAAAGTAAAATTATCATTTTTGAAGCTTTTTAAATATTTAAAAAATTAAAAATTTTAAAAATAAAAAAATTTGTTAAAATTCACCAAAGTGTCATGTTTGGTCTCCTAATCACATGGGAGCTATTAAAATATTTTTCTAACTTATAAGCGAAGATATTGATTATTTAAGTGTTAAATTAATTTTTTTAAAGGATAAAATGAATTTTCACTAATTTTCTATTAAAATATGTACAATAATGAAAATATAAATTACAAGAATATGAAATTTGTTTCTCTTAGTTGCTTGACTTTAGAGGGATTTAAGAAAAATATAAAAATTAATTTACCACTTAAATAATATTTTATATTTAATTAATACTCAAAATAAACAAATAATTGTAATAACTAAATTCAATCTTTAAAAATCATGAAAATTGGTCCAAGGGGTCCTTTGACCTAGGTGAACCACCAAGAATTTTTTTAATGGACAAAAGTTTTGTTTTCATTAAGTTATTAAATTTTCTTTAAAAATCCCTATTTTGGCATTAAAGTAATTATAAAAATTAAATAAATTTAGAAAAATCACATTTTCTCCTTTGATGTTTTAATTAACCCATAAGTGGGGTTGCATAGGAAATTTCAAAGTCATTTAAGTTTGATTTAATGAATTATAAGGTATTAAGGCCTTAATGGCAAAATGAAAATTTTTGGATTTAAGCCTGAAATTAATATTTAGGCCTAACCAAAGGGTAAATGGGTAATAAATGATCTTAATTTAGATGTATAGATCATTGAAATATAAAAGGAATAAATGGTAGCAACCAATCTCACATTGGTGTGATTAAGGATAGATTTGTAATTTCTCAAATTGTTGAAATTTGGAAGAGTAATTAAATAAGAAGATATTTAGGTGAGGGGTTTGATTTTGGAAGATCATTCACTAATTTAAAACCCTAATTAATGGTTTTTTAGAATAATTTATGAATCCTTAAAAGGGTTAAGAGCATAAATATTTAAAATTTTCTAAAATTAATCTACCCATTAAGTTTTATGGGCTTTGTAGTGAATTAGGCTTAATCAAAATCTTGTCTAACGAGGTTTAGAAAATGACCTATAATTAATAATGAGAAATTTTTTAAGAAACACTACAAGGTTATCCTCAAGAATTAACTGGCCAAGTTTCTTGATTAAACCAAATTGCCCATAGGAGCCTTTACCCGTATAATTCATAAGTAAAACATCAAATGATAGTTACCCCATTTAATGGGATAATCAAAACATCAATGTTCATTAAGCATAAGGGTTTGAATTGGGTGAACCATATAGCAACATAATAAGACCAAATTAAACTCGGACGATTCGAGGGACTTTGAATTGTCTAGGGTGATACCTAGGACCTTTTTAAGATCCTTTGGGAATCTTGGAGGACACTTGGGTATATTATGATTTGCTTGATGGAATCATCCCCACAGATGGAGAAATTTGACCCACCAAGGTTTGACATAGCGTCTGGTAGAAAAACTTCAAACCTGTACTCCCTGTAAGCATACTTTAATTCATGTAAAATTATATATATGCATTGTAACTATTGATCTTTCAGGTGGTGGAACGGGAAGAATTGATAGGTATGGGTTTGAATTTAATTTTATATACTCTTTTTCTTATAAACTTGCTTGTTAAACAACAAGGTCATCGTGCATAAGACTTTTAGGATAACCACAAAACTGAAACCAAAGCAAAAATTAAGTAATCAAAACAAGATACAATCTACCGCCACAAAAAAAACAAAAAAAAAATTGTAACTAAATTAAAACATCTCTATTGGATGAGCGGGAATCCCTCGGAGGAGGTAACCTACGGTTGTTAGCAAGATTTCCCGCGGTCTAAATGAAAGTATGGAACTCATTGAGTTGAGTTTATTAAATTCAGTTGGACTAAGTGAATCCAAACGAAATAATCGTGCCATAATGAGGGAACCGTGGGATCATAACCGGTGTCACTCTAATCAACTTTAACTCCCCCTCCCCCCATAAATGAATTTGAACATGTCATATAAACCTTTAAACCTTAGACTTTAGGAATTCTACTTTGCCGAGGAGTTCTGAGCCAACTTTGTGGGAAACCTTCTATAACAACGATCTATAACAACATGAGGACCTAAAATAACACAACTTTCCTTAGAATTAAGCAATAAGCCATAGGATATTAAGGTTGTCTGCCTAGTGTGACATAAATCCTCAACACTTTCTATGTTTTGCAATTTAAGCCCTAACTCGACCTATGATTCCAATGTTATCATTTGTCACGACCTAAATGCTCACATAATTCAGGCTATTTGTGCAACTATCTCACATGAATGTAAGCCCTAATTAATAAAAATTGGCGGGAGGAAACATTCAATAATTTTGAAATTGGAGCCCAACCATAAGATAGTTTGAGAAGTCACCGAGGTTCTCCTCGGGATCCATGACATCCCCTAGTTCTTCTTTCTTTGGATTCCAGAATAAAATGTTCCAAATTTGAGTCATTCTCATTTCACACTTCTTTGTCCTATCTTTTGAAAAGTCCTATCTTTTGAAAGTCTTGAAGACAATATCCCATGATTTTTATCGAGAGTTTTTTTAGGTGACTTTGATTATCTAAGATGTAATTAACTACAGGGACTTGCCCTTATAGGAAACTTTTAAGAACCCAACTTAATATAAATTCTATTTAATTTTTTGTATTAAATAAAAGAACTTGTCAATCAACATAAAAAAATTATTTTTGGCAAACTTAAACGAATGTCATAAATTCTTTAGTTCATTTAATCGAGCCTAACCACTATGTAGTGTGTCTACCCTTTGGGATAGATGCATTGGTTGTGTTATTAGGCTTGTTTATTTAAACTACTCAGGATATGAGATTTTTCTGGTATTATATTTTCAAAATCTAAAATACTACTTTTACCAAATCTCCAATAGCCAAGTTCAATAACTTCATCAGTGATGCTGGTCTATTTGATCTAGATTTTTAAGGTCCAAAGTTCATTTGGAGGAGAGGCACTTTGTGGGAAAGATTGGATAGATTGCTTGGCAACTCCTTATGGTTTCAAACCGTTCCATTCTCTGCTGTCACTCACCTTGCAATGGCTGGGTCTGATCACAGACCTCTCCTTTGCTCCATATAGAACACTGCTAGACCAACTCATACACCCTTCAGATTTTAGAATATGTGCACTCTACATGCTGATTTCATCAAGGAAATGGAAAACAATTGGAATTCCAACCTGCATGCAGACCCCAGGATCAGATTATGGTTAAATCAAAAGAACTTAGCCTCTCATCTGAAAAAATGGAATTGGGACAGATTTGGTAATGTTAATGAACAGCTGGAGGCCATCCAAAAGGAAGTCCATAGTTTGGAGGAAGGCTTACAAATGGGGTTGAACTCTGAACATGAGGTTCACCATGCCAATGAGAGACTCCTTGCACAAATCAACTACCATGAATGTTTCTTAAAACAAAAAGCTGTTGTCACTAAATTTACTGATGGTGATAGAAATACTAGATACTATCATGCTTGTATCAATCATATAAGGAAGAGTAACATGATTTTAAACATAACCAATATAAATGGCAGGAAGTTAACCAATGCTGATGAGATAGCATATGATGCAGTCCAACATTTCCAAAATTTGTTCACCAAGGAGCTAGATTCTAGAAGCCCAATTGAAATAGAGATATTCACTAACTGTCAGCAATATGTTCATAATTTAAATCTCACTAGTGCCCCTTTAGAAGATGAGATAAAACAAGCCTAAGATTCCATTGATGGTCTCAAAACTGCTGGGCCTGATGGCTACACATCTACTTTCTATAAAGCCACATGGGATAGGACTAAACAAGACATTATGCTTGCTATCCAAAACTTCTTTTTTAGTGTGGACCCCCCTAAATATTTCAGTGCCTCCACCATCACTCTGATACCTAAGAATCAAAATAGGAAAACTTGGGGGGATTACAGGACAATCAGCCTAACCAATGTGATCTCCAAAATAGTCTGCAAAATCATTGTGTTTAGGCTGCAACCCCATCTTCATCATCTCATTAGTGAAAACCAAGTGGCTTTTATTAAAGGGAGGAATATTACTGACAACATCCTACTTGCCCAAGAACTCCTGCTGGATCTTGACAGAATTTGTAGAGGAGGAAATGTCATTTTCAAACTGGACATAAGCAAAGCCTATGATACCATTAGCTGAGAATTCATTCTTGAGTCTCTTTCTGCTAGAGGCTTTAATGAAGAATTTATTAATTTGATACACAGATGGTTTAAATGCAATGCACATTCAATTTTGATCAATGGCAAGTGTCATGGCTTCTTCAATGCTACCAGGGGGATCAAGCAGGGAGACCTCTTGTCTCCAACTATTTTTATACTTGCTCTGGACTACCTGTCAAGACAATTGAATAAGTTGGTTACTAATTCACCTCATTTGGCTTTCCATCACAGATCTAATATCCTTATAAGCCATTTAGCTTATGCTGATGACATAATTATTTTATCCAATGCTGCCAAGAATTCTGTCAGGAGGGTATATAAATGCCTTCTCTACTTTCAGCATACTTCAGGTATGGCACATAACAAAAAAAAATGTCAATTTATTATTAACAAAAATTCCACACCTCAGCTCAAGCACTGGATCTCTGAATACACTGGTTTCTGCTATGCCAACCTCCCTATTAAATACCTTGGAATACATCTGCTCAAAGGCAGAACTAGACAAATATCTTTCCAGGATGTCATTGATCAGATCAAAGCACAACTTGAACATTGGACTAACTCTTTGCTCTCTAATGGTGGGAGAATCACTGTTTTAAGGAGTATTCTCACTGCAATGCCTTCTTATGTCCTATAAATGTTCTCCATGCAAAAGGGTACTCAAGACTTTATTGGAAGGATCTTCAATAAATTTCTTTGGTCTGGTCAAAGAAAGCAATTTCACTGGCTCTCTTGGCAGAAATTATGTAAACCTTTGCAAGCTGGTGGGCTGGGCTTTAAAGACTTCCAACATCTGGGTTTCATAAATATTTGCAAATCATGGATCAGATTCAGGTCTCAGGATAGCCTTTGGGCAAGATTTCTAAAAGGGAAATACTGCAGATCTTTGCACCCTACTTTGGTATCCAAAAGGATAGGGGATTCCAAACTATGGAAAAAACTGCTTAAAATCAGAAATAAAGCTGAGGAACTCTTCCTTTGGGAGCTAGGAGATGGGCATATCAACTTTTGGTTAGATAATTGGGTCAGCAATGAAGAGAAACTTTAGTGCCTCAACCCCAATCCCAACACTAATCATCTAGTCAGAGATTTTTGGTCTGATAATCAGTGGAACTGCAGACTGCTAAACACTATTCTTTCTAGTGAACATGTGAGGTGGGTTAAGGATACTCCTATCTCATTCATTTCCAAAGACAAAATAATCGCTAAACAGGCTTACTCCCATAAATTATCAGCCTATATTTACCATCATTTCTTTAATTGGAACCAGATGCCTTGGGGTAAAGTCATTTGGGGTAAATTCCTAACTCCATCTATGTCCTTTTTCTGCTGGAAACTCTGGCATTCCTTACTGCCTATAGATGATATTTTAAAGACGAAAGGGCTGAGAGGACCTTCAATTTGCCCACTTTGCTGTGCTGCTGAAGAAACCTTGGATCACCTATTTTTCTCACGTTCCCTCTCACAAGAAATTTGGCAAGGTTTAATCAAGCTCTTGAATATTAATAGTCAGAATGTAAGCTGGCTTAATTTCTCTACTAGCTTGGCAGATTGGCATAACAACAACCTTTGGGTGATACCATGTATTGTGGCTTGGTTCATATGGATGTACATAAACCACAACAAATTTGATGAGAAGTTTTCAGGGTCAAAATCTGTGATTATTAATTCTATCTCTTGTATTCAGAAACTGATCAAGTTTCATCACTTCCCTAATGTTATAAAGCATTGGACTCCAGGAAACAATACTCCTCTTCTTCAGTCTTTCAAACTAATCCTTTGGAGTCCTCCCCCTACTGGTTGGTTGAAGGTCAACACTGATGGCAACTTCTCAAATGGTTGTGTTGGTATTGTGGGAATCTTCAAGAACTTTCATGGTTCTCCCATTTTATATTTCACTACTCATGTTGTGGCAATGGATGCTCGGGAGGCTGAATTCATAGCTATCTACTGGGCCATCATAATTGCTTCTTACTGCCATATGGGTCCTTTGATCATAGAAACATATTCTACTAATTGCATTAAAATCCTCCTTCATGATGAAACCCCCCCTTAGAATATAACCAGATGGAACAATCTGTTAGTTGCGCTACTACCCAGATACATGATCATTATCAATTATATTCCTAGAGAGGGTAATTGTCCAGCTCATTGGCTTGCCTCCCAGGGTAGAAATACTGAACAAACTTTTGTTGGGCTGACACTTACACCTGAATTAAGATTCTTGCTGATTGGTGACACTTTGGCACTCCCCTATATCAAATGTATGTAACTGTTATGGGAGGCAGACCTTTGGGGGAAGGTATTGAGTTATATAATGTTAAGCTTTACTGCTGGTCCTTGTGTGTAATTTCTTTTCATGTGTCCACACTCATGTGTTCCCTATTTCATTTTATNTTTTTTGCTGAATGGTGACAATTTGGCACTCCCCTATATCAAATGTATGTAACTGCTATGGGAGGCAGACCCTTGGGGGAAGGTATTTAGTTATATAATGTTACGCTTTATTGTTCCTACTTGTGTGTAATTTCTTTTCATGTGTCCACACTCATGTGTTCCCTATTTCATTTTATGTTTTTTTTGGGAGGGTATATATCTCTCCAACTCTTGTAATCCTCATTTGGGTCTTTATTAACATGTAAGGAGCCTTAGTTGCTCTTTTCCTTTATATATATATATATATATNTTTATCTTGGTTGATTTTAGTTTTGGTTTTGGGTATGTGGCTATCCTAATGTTTTTAGTTTTTATGCAGGGTGACATCGTTGTTTAACATGCAAATTTTCAGGTATAAAAGTACAGTATGAAAGTACAAGAACAACGCTAAAAACTGTAAAAGTGTACCTGGCGAGCCTTCTCGTTCCACCACCTGAAACTCAAAATGCNCAATTTAGTGACTGAAAAATAAAAATACCCTCCACTAAAGTGCAATATCTCAAAAATTAAGTATAAGAATGAGTACATAAAACTATATATCTGAGGTATATCACTGACTTCTGTAGATGAACGGGTTGGTAGCTCTCACTTAAGGTCAGGAAGCACATAGTCCAGCTTTGAGCATCCACCTCTACTAATGTCTTACACCTAGTTCAGGACTTCCATATGTGGCTACGGGTTTCTTTTTACTCATTTTTTGCTACAACTAATTTTTTTTTGCTTTTCCATACTGGACTGTTTATTTTCCTACAATTTAATTAATTTTTTTGCAAATATATCTTGCTTTATGATGCCGATCATGGCGTGTTAGCAGAGGCCTACGTACACATTTATTTTATGCAATGCAATTTTACGTATATACTTCACAACATTTTTCAAGTCTTCATTTATCTACTTTACTTGCAAAACTGTACTAAAACTAAAAATTACAAAACATGTTTTTTAAAACTAAACAATATTTTCAAAACTAAACAAAAAAGTAAAAATAAAAACCATAACACATCCTTTTAAATTTACGGGAGTTTCTAAAACAATGTAACCCACTGTTGCTGACGAGATCCCCACAATTTAAATGAGTTTAACGACTCATTTAGACTAAGTAAATTTAAGAGAAAATAATGGTACAGGAATGAGGGAATCATGAGATCCTAACCGGTGTCAGTGTAATCAACTTCATACCATGTAAAGCTTGAAAAAAAACAAAACTTGTCTCTTAACCATATATGGTAAAACTTATTGAATCATTAGAATTTAGGACTGCTGCTTTGACAAGGAGCTTTGAGCTAACTCCACGGGCAGCACACATGGATGTACAGAAGAACAACTTCGAGAGAGTAAGTTGATCTACAACAATAAATCTTTCCTTAGAGTTTATATAACAAGCCATAGGATATCAAGGATGTTTTCATAGTGCAACATAAATCCTCTCTTATCTTTAGGTATTTGCACAATCATGTTGTGCAATTTAAGCTCTAACTCATTTTAGGATTCTGAGGTTATCGTTCATTGCGACATAAACCCTCTTATCTTCTAGAGTATTTGTATGATTGCATCATGCAAATGTAAGCCGAAATTAATAATAAAATTGGCAGGATGAAATATATAATAATATCTCTCTGAAATTGAAGCCAAATCATATGGTAGTTTGGGAAGTCACTGAGGTTCTCCTTAGGCTCATTCCCTAATTTTCTTCCTTTGGATTATATAATAATTTTTCTAAATTTGAGTCCCATTTGATACTCATTTGTCTGTCCTTTAAAAGTCTTACCCTTTGAAATTTTGAAGGTAACATTTTTTTATCTAAATTGAGAGCTTTCTTGGGTGACTTTGATTTTTTAAGATGTAATTAACTACAGGGGCTTGCCCTTATAGGAAACTTTAGAACCCAGTTTAATATAAACCATATCTAATCTTTTGTATTATAAAGAGGAAATTTTTCAGTCAACATAAAATGGTTTCACATAATTAAACGAATGTCATACAATCTTTAGTTTATTTAATCGAGCCTCTCTAGTAAGTAATGTGTTTATTCTCGAGACATATGCATTATTTGTAGTGTTGTGGTCGTATATTTAAACTATTATCTCTATGAGATCAATTTGGTCCTGTATTTTCAAAATTAAACTTTTACTTTTCAAAACTATATTTTTATTAAACTAATTACATTATCCCAATTTAGAGACTGACAATTTTCTGCGACTCTGCGAGGAAGTAGTTTCTCTCTTCATTATGATCAGAAAGTTCTGTCTACATACATCGCTAATGTGTCCATGTCTCTTATGGACCAAATTACCCTTTTTTCGTTGGCAAGCTTTGCTAATATCTTTCTTAGTTAAGGACGGATAGCTCTTTTGGATTCCAGGATTGTCTGTTTAGCCAACTTTAAATAGTCAAGTTTAGGAGTCCTTTAAGTTTTTTTTTCTTGTTATGTGGTATCAGACCCCATAATAGATGTGTTGGTGAACTAATTTCACCTGGGTGATGTGCGTCTTGGAGTTGATCCCTCCTAAACTTCACCTTTCCCTCGCATCTTTCAGGTTTAGTTTGCTATTTTTTAATTAAACCAAGTTTTTACGTCACTTTACCCTTTTTTAATTTTAATTGAATTGGGTTTAATGTTATAATCATACATAAGCAATGAACTTTAACTAAAAATGAAGTGAAACTGAAAATAAGAAAAGATATGCCCAGTTCTTAGAGTTACCAACTTTAATTTTCAGTGCTTGAACTAAAATTATGAGGAATTGGCTGATACTAACCCTCAGAACATTATTTTAAAGCTTCTATGATGGCATTCCCAACTCTCACCTTTTCTTACAACCTGCCTACTGACACCTAAAATATATAGTGTTTGGAAACACATTTTTATACCTATTTTTGAGATATTGCACTTTAATGGAAGGTATTTTTGTATTTTTCTTGCAGATACATGGTAAAAAGGGTAAAAAGCTTAAAGGAGTGAAAAAAGGATCAAATCTGGAGAAAACAGGTAAAAAGTTGTGCAAAAGAGTTTTGGTGCCTAAGCTCCAGATTTGGCGCTTACGCATCGGTTAAACTGAGAAGGTCGTACCTAAGCGTCGAGACCCGCGCTTAAGCGCCAGTGGAAGTTACTAGATGAATAAAATCAGTTTTCACAAATTTTGAAGAAGTTTTTGAGGCACCCATTGGCTTAATAGGTGTTTGTAACCACCATGGACGAAAACTATCATGAAAGGATGCATCTCTTGGGAAAATACATTGAATCAAGCCACATTTTGAAGAGATCCCAAGGTACGTCTTGAAAAACTATAAAAGAAAGGAGAGAGGACTTAGAAAAGTGACTTGAAAATATTGGCAAGTTTTGAAAGTTCTTCTCTGAGGAGTTAGTTCGGAGAGATTTTCAGGAATCACTTTTTATTTACTTTATCCTTTTTGTTATTTTGTCTTAAGTTACTGTAAAAGAGAAGAGATTCAAAGGAACTTCAAAATTTTGGTGGAGGACTTGAGATAAGTTTTTACTTTTTGTTTTGGATACTTTTGGTTTTAATTGAGACTTATTATTGTTTTGACAATGATTTCTTCTTTTAAAATAAAGTGTGGTTTTATTTTCTCCATGGATTTTGAGTAGTTTTATTTATCTTTTTTCTTAAAATGATAAGTAATTAAGTTTTGGATGGAAGTTGTGGAGAGTATTGGAGTTGGAAGAAGTTGTGATGATTTAAATCCATGCACTTCATTTACTTCTTGATTTGTCCAATCCAATGTATTCTGAGTAGTTTTCTTTATTTTTTCCTTAAAATGATAAGTAATTAAAGTTTGGATGGAAGTTGTGGAGAGTATTGATCTTTAATGTTCTTCTTGAAATGATAAGTAATTAAGTTTTGGATGGAAGTTGTGGAGAGTATTGATCTTTAATGTTGGAAAGAAGTTTTGATGATTTAAATCCATGCACTTCCATTACTTCTTAATTTGGCCAATCCAGTATTAAAATTTGTTGTGAGAACATGCAAGAACCGGGCTGGTCTTATTTCAGTCAACAATTGGAAAGAATCACATAAGGTTGTATGAATGAGAATGTAGTTCATATAATTGAGTGCAAATAAATAGAGAAATATTAATTGATTGGTGTAGAGTTAGAGGACTTTAAAGTGACAGGTTAAAGCACCAAACTTGGTTTTTTTTTTAGGTTCTGATACAGAAATTTTAGCCTCGGGTGGAGGGAATTGAGGGAACTCTAGAGTGAGAGCTAGTACCTTCCGTGCCTAGCCGGTCTTCAGAATTTTTTAAACTTAAAATTAGCTAAGGTTCTTTATAGCATCTCTAGTAAGGGTAAAGAATATTATTGCTCCTATTTGACACAACACTATTTGCATATTTCCACAACACAATTCCTATACTTATAACTGATTCATGATGAGAAGAAAGATATTTTCATATTAAGTATTTTTCTTCTACAAAAACTTTAGTTATCATTTTGAGTTGTTACTGTTTCGTTAAAATATCAAAAATACCAAAATATTTAAATTTTAAATTCCTGAAAAAATCATTTTTAGTTTAAGTAGTTATCTTTTTAAAAATAGAAAAACTTTCTAAAAAGTGCATAATGCATAACCTTCCATGTGGGTTTGATATGGAGGTCTTATTCAAAAATAACTATATTACTTGATAATGATACAAATACTTGCGTAGTATCCCAATATAAATATTTAAATTATAAAGTTAAATTCTTATTTTTCTTCACGATCAACTTTTTTTTTTGTTGCAAAATAAGGTAATATAAGTGAAAAATACCATCAGAACTATTGTTATACTATACATAAGCATTAAGTCGGGATCAGGTTTTTGGCGCCGTTGGCGAGAAAGAAAACTAATTAAATTTGTATTTTTAATAAGTCTTATTTAAACTTTAAATATTGTATTGTTGACCTCACTTTTGGTTGAGGTCTAGAAACTTCTTTAGTAGCCTAGGTCTAGCCATAGGACTTTCCTACTGACTAGTCTTAGAAAACTAGAAAAGGTACCCTCACCATTAAAAAACTCAAAACTCTTCTCTTTACTCAACTTGAAGTTCCACATATTGGTCCTAACCTCTAGCACTTAGTAGGTAAGATCATTATCAGGGAACTCAAGGAGAGTTCTTATAGGGCTACTTGGCCTTAGGATTGGCCTTGGGTGTTGGTTTGGAGCTAAGGTATACAATACCCTCACAATACCCTCACAATACCCTCACAATACCCTGGCTAAGACCAATACATAAGGACCCAAAATAAGGATTTCATTGATCCATGGTTCATTTAGAATGGATATCTATCCAATTCTACTTGAAATGCTCATCTTGGG
>JXCR01146330.1:567830-607505 GCA_002079205.1 Phalaenopsis hybrid cultivar
GGAAGATTCAACAACAAAATCTCAAGAAGAAATCACAGAAATAAATTTAAGGAGAGAAAAAGTGTTACCTCCAAGAACAGCTCCAACGGATAAAGGAAAACAAATTGTAATTCAAGAGAAATTAACTTCCACCTCCACCAGTGTAAACATGATCAAGATAAAGCCACATGAACAAATAAAGTGGAGAACAATGTGCTAGCACATCTGAACAACATGATCAAGATAAAACCACAGGAAGAAATAACGTGGATTACAACGTGCTAGCACATCTTAGGAATTTGCTGGCCCGACTAAGCATCTATGACGCTCTGATGTCAAAGGAGATGAGGGAAGCTCTAGTTACAACTTTGCTTGATCCAGAGATTTTCTTAGCTCAGTTGGCCAGCACATCCTCAGATGAAGTTTGCTCATTGAGAGAATAATCTAGAGTAACCTTCCCAGATGAAGATTTACTACTTGGTACAGCCGATCACAGCAGACCACTCTATATCTCCGTCAACATCGGCAGATTTGTGCTGTCCAGAGTTTTANTGTGCGTATGTGCGTGTGTAAACACATGCACTTATGCTTTGATATACCATCAATGTAACCTAATTGGTGTATTTTGTAATTTGTTGTGGGTCGCCATAGAACTTGAAAAGCTTCCATCTACATTATTGGATGACATTCAAAGAGTAATATACTATCCTAAAAGATAGAAATTTTATAATAGAATGGCTCTATTCATTTGAATTAGAAAAATTTGTGTGATTTATAGATCTATGAGACTAGAATCTTTCCATAACCTTATAGGTGTAAGATGAGATTTATTTTATTCTAAGGTTTGGTACCCATATTAGGGGAATCCATCATAGTTAATTACATCTCAAGAATTACTTCTGAAAACACTCCCGACTAAAAGTTATGTCTTATATACCTCTTGTTCATAAATGAATGTTTATGAGATGATAGAGTTTGAATACTTATATATATGATGTAATCTTGGACAAAGGTTGACTTTATTTAAGCTTTAGATTTTTTTACCCTTAGAGTTGAGCCCAAAGTTGAAAATCAAAATGATGGTATAAAACTTTGATCAAAGGGTCAAGTTGGTGAAACAAATTTGGAATGAATTAGATTAAGGTTTTAAATCAAGTCGGAATTGAGTTGGGATTGGAATTGATTTGAGTTTGATAAAGTTAAGTTGAAGGATTAAGTTAAGTTGAGGTTGGATTGATAGGATTTTAGTTTGATTGGATTGAGTTTAGAAACATCCTGGTCTGAATGGTAGAAAAAGGTAAAGGATTTCTAGATGGAGGTGAAGCCCTAATGTAAACATCTCTAAATAGAAGGTATTGATGGACTAACCTAAATTTGGAAGGGACGCACTTGTCAAGATGTCCATGAATTTCCACCTTCGTGGTATCACAGGAGTTTTCTGGTATCACCATAATAATGACTTAAGGTAGTCTTTCCTGCTATAAAGTGGTTTTGAGTATCTTCATCAATTACATGGGCTACTTCATTTTAGGATGCTCTTATAGTCCAATGTGGTACTTTAATTTACTTTATATGTCCTAGTCCTTAATTATATCTATTGAGTTTATTGTAAACTAATCTAAGGCTTCTAGACTGAACTAATCAGGGGGTGTGTAGTCCTAAGTTTTTGTCTAAAAGTTATGTCTTATCTACCTCTTGTTAATAAATGAATGTTTATGAAATGATAGAGTTTGAATACTTATATAAAGGATGTAATCTAAGACAAAGGTTGACTTTACTTGTGCTTTAGATTTTCTTACCCTTAGAGTAGGGACCAAAATTGAAAATCAAAATGACAGAATAAAGCTTTGATCAAAGGGCCAAGTTTGAGAAACAAATTTGGAATGAATTGGATTTGATTGGGTCAAAAATCTTTAATGGATTTGGATTAAGGTTTTAAATCAGGTTGGAATTGAGTTGGGATTGGAATTGATTTGAGTTTGGAAAAGTTAGGTTGAAGGATTAAGTTAAGTTGAGGTTGGATTGATAGGATTTTAGTTTGATTGGATTGAGTTTAGAAACATCCTGGCCTAAAGGGTAGAAAAAGGTAAAGGATTTCTAGATGGAGGTGAAGCCCTAACGTAAACATCTCTAAATAGGAGGCAATAGATGAACTAACCTAAATTTGGGAGTGACGCACCCGTCAAGATGTCCATGACTTTCCACCTTCGTGGGTACATTAATCGCCGCAAACAATTAATTGGTAGAATAAGAGAAGTTTTCCATTATCACCATAATAATGACTTAAGGTAGTCATTCTTGTTATAAAGTGGTTTTGAGTATCTTCATCAATTACATGGGCTACTTCATTTTAGGATGCTCTTATAGTCCAATGTGGTAGTTTAATTTACTTTATATGCCCTAGTTCTTAATTATATCTTTTGGGTATCTTGTAAACTAACCTAAGGCTTCTAGACTGAACTAATCCTAGGTTTTTGTCTACATTTGTTATTCGAGGGCTTATAGTTTAGAGCTATCCTAGGGTGTGGTGAAAAAGATAAAATTTTGTCCCTTTTATATATTTTTAGAGTTTTATAATTATCAAGTGAATTGTTTTCTCCTTAGGTTGTCAGTTAAGGTGACAAGCCAAAGTTATCCAAAGTGTTGCTTAGTTGTTTTTTCCTTCTAAGTGTGGTTCTGGTCAAATGATCTATCACACTATTTTTTATCCCATCTCTAAACTTTGTTTTCTCCCTTAAGGTTTTGATTTTGGTTGAGATAGTATATTCAAATTGAATAGAATTAAGCCTCTTTAATTACAATATTCATATTTAAGATTTACTTGTATTCTCATTAGATAATAATAATAAAAATAATACTTTTCATGCAAAAATAGGGTTTTTTTGAAAATATTTTTATTATTGAAAAAGTATATGAGAAACAAATTTATCTTATATATGAATTATTTAAATTAAAGATAACCAAAGACTTATATAGTCAAAAGTCTAAAAATGTGAAATCATATGGTTGTGGAGAGAAACAGTTAATTCACGTAATCACTCATTCTGGTGAATATATAAGTCTTTCTAGGCTAAACACGGAAAAAGGGAGCCTAACAAACTTCTATATTTTATTCCTAAGTCTCAAGGGTTTCAAAATATCCTTTGAAAAAGAGATTTCTGTTAGATTGAAAAGAGAATTTGAAATTGATCATAACTTCTTATTTTTAAACAAAATACTTACGAGGAAACCTTTAAGAAGTCTTCTTTAAAGGAAATCTCAAAGTTTTAAGAAATATCCTTTAAGTTTTGAAAATAACTTTGAGNCATTCTAAACTTAAATTAACATTTTGTTTGATCAAATTATTACAAATTTAAGCTCAATTGATCCTTGAATTAAGCTTAATTTTGATTTAGGTCAAAATCCCAATTTTGGCTAAATGACCAAATCACATCAATTGGACTTATAACCATGCCAATTGACCCAAAGAAAAGTTGTATTTGATTTATAGCAATATTTACATCAAATTTGACCATAAATTTACATTGGTAAAACCTTTTGATCATCCAATTTGGTTTTAAAATCCAAAACCTCAAATTAGCCCCAATTTTGGCTAACACCCCAAATCTCAACAATTGAATGCCATAAACCTCAAATTGGCATCCAATTTTTGTTGAAAATNGCTTTACAACATTCTTACACATCAAAATCAACCATCAATTGGCCTTAATGAAGCCTCAAATCCATTTGATTTTGGCCTAAATCCAAAATTCCCAAAATTAGCCCTAATATTGGCTAACACCCCAAATCTCAACAATTGAATGCCTTAGACCTAAAATTGGCATCCAATTTTTGTTGAAAATCCTTTATAAGGTCATTTTTGACCAAACAAAAAAATCAATTTGAGCTTAGTCCAAATCTAGCTCAAGTTTGACCCAAATTAGATCTGTATGCCTAATTTGGGTCTAAAACCAAAACCCATCAAAATCCATCCAAATTGACCCTCAAATCAACTTCAAAANATAGCTCAAGTTTGACCCAAATTAGCCCCATATGCCTAATTTGGGTCTAAAACCAAAACCCNAAAAAAATCAATTTGAGCTTAGTCCAAATCTAGCTCAAGTTTGACCCAAATTAGATCTATATGCCTAATTTGGGTCTNGATTTGAATGGATTTCGATGGATTTGGGTTTAGACCTAAATTAAACCCTTAAGGGTCAAATTTGGGTCTAACTTGAGCCTTTGGTCTAAGCTCAAATTCAGTGTTTTTTTTGGTCACAAATGACCTTATAAAGGATTTTTAACAAAAATTGGATGCTAATTTGAGGTCTAAGGCATTCAANTATGAAAGTTGTTTTTAAGTTGATTTGATGTTTAACTTGAATGGATTTTGATGGATTTGGGTTTAGACCTAAATTAAGCCTTTAAGGGTTAAATTTGGGTCTAACTTGAGCTAGATTTGGGCTAAGCTCAAATTCATTGTTGTGTTTGGTCACAAATGACCTTATAAGGGATTTTTAACAAAAATTGGATGCTAATTTGAGGTCTAAGGCATTCAATTGTTGAGATTTGGGGTGTTAGCCAATATTGGGGCTAATCTTGGGAATTTTGGATTTAGGTCAAAATCAAATGGATTTGAGGCTTCACCAAGGCCAATTGATGGTTGATTTTGAAAGGATTTTGTCAAAGATGGTCATATTGACCAAATTGAACCAAGGTGTAGTTGGACAAAATGAAGATTTTGTCAAAGATGGTCATATTGACCAAATTGGACCAAGGTGTAGTTGGACAAAATGAAAAGGGTTTTGTCAAAAATGGTCAAATTGACCAAATTGGACCATGGTGTAGTTGGACAAAATGAAATTAGAGTATTTTGGATTTATTGAGATTTTTTAGGAATTTTTGGAATTTTTGGATTTTGGGTCATGTTATTTTGGATTTATTGAGATTTTTTTAGGAATTTTTGGAATTTTTGGATTTTTGGGTCATGGGGGGGTATCTTGGTAATTTGGCCGTTTTTGGTAGTTTTGGCAAATTTTGATGTATTCAAAGTGTTTGGAATGAGTTTTGATCAATTTTGGGTATTTTGACAAATTTGGATGTATCCAAGGTGTTTGAAATGGGTTTTGATCAATTTTGGGTATTTTGGCAGAAATTTTGACAAATTTGGATGTATCCAAGGTGTTTGAAATGGGTTTTGATTAATTTTGGGTATTTTGGCAATTTGGATGTATCCAAGGTGTTTGAAATGGGTTTTGATCAATTTTGGGTATTTTGGCAAAATCTGGGAATATTAGCCAAATTTGGGTACCAAGGGCAGTTAGGTAATTTGGAGGTGCCTAGGGGCGGGTATTTTGACAAATTTTAGAAATATTAGCCAAATTTGGGTCCCAAGGGCAGTTAGGTAATTTGGAGGTGCCTAGGGGCAAAGTATCAAGTTAGGCATTTCACATAGAATTGGATAAATATTCATTCTAAATGAACCATGGATTAACCCAAGTTAAGCATTCCACATAGAATTGGATAAATCCATTCTAAATGAACCATGGATTAATGTTAGTTAGGCATTTCACATAGAATTGGATAGATATCCATTCTAAATGAACCATGAATTAATGGTAAGCATTCCACATAGAATTGGATAGATATCCATTCTAAATGAACCAGGGATTAATATATTGTGAAAGCATTTCACATATAAGGGCAGTTAGGTAATTGGAGGTGTCTTAGGGCAAAAGACCAAGTTGGGCATTTCAAATAGAATTGGATAGATATCCATTCTAAATGAACCATGGATNACTAAAATGGGGATGGAATTTAGTGCGAATGGACTCATTAAAAAGATTTAAACGATACTAACACGATGGCAAAGTCCATTTTAAAAAATGATGATTCGTTAAATTTTTTTTATGTGAGACAATTTTTCATGCATAAGAATCTGAAGTGCACAAATTTACATAAAAATGGTATCTAATGATTACAAAACTTGTTTGCATGGTTTCATATATGAATATAAAGATCATGCAACTTACACAATGTAATTTGGATCACTAAAATGACCTGTGAAATAAAAAGATAAATCGTGCATGAAAAATTGACTTGAAGAATCTTACGTCAAAAAAATGTACCAGTCGATTAAAAAATTAATTTGCATGGTCTTTATTGGTGACAATAAACCTCATGCAACCTACACAATGTATTTTTTTTTATGTTTATTTTTTATTATTTGTCTTTTTTTTTCTTATTAGTACCTTTCACTACTTTTATCTCTTTTTATTTGAATTAAACTTATATTTCAATATTTTTTGGGTGCAGCCCTCATCACTTCCCAAAAAAATATTTCATTAAAGAATGTGAAATCAACATTTAATAGTCTTCCATTGCATCATTTTTTTCATAAATAGCACATATTTTATGATATCTTTTTAGTGTATTGATTTTTCTAAGAGTTTGAAGCATTGCTAGAGAATACAAAATGTTAAACATTTTCAAGTACCCAACTCATCTCTGATCGACTCCACAAACTCGAAACTAATTGAGATTTACTCATTTCTGGTTTCACCACAGACCACGTTTGGAGACTGAATAAGTCCTTAATACATTATAAAACCATATAATCATAATGAAAATATAGATTAGAATTCGCTATATTGTAACCAATCTTAATCATCCGAACTATATTGGATGAACATCAAAGGTAATTGCAAATTCGACGCTATCAAACCTACTCAAGAGATACAGAATCCTTGTCTAGGAAAACAATTTCTTTGACATTGTATACCCAAAAACATGGAGCTAAGATCTGTCAAAACTTGCTTCCATCAAAGGCTTTTCACTAATACAAACTAAGCTGCCCATATACTAAAATACACTGATAAAAAAAATGTTCATTTTATATTCTCATGTATATGCTGAGTACTCCATATGGGCCTTGGTCATCTCAGTAATCACTATTTTGTTTAATTTACACGTTGCAGTTTCGACAGCAATGCACAAGAAAATGAAACATCTTGCAAATATAAAAACATATCCAGTAGAAAGCACAGTTGAAATGAAATGTAGGAATGTAACGAGTAGGCGGAAGATCTCATCTTCAATTCTTTTGTAGGAGCTTAATTTCAAACTCTGCAGTACAAAACTTGTATGAGATATCAGACAAGCTCGGATCCCAAAAGAAAGTCAAGGATTATTCAATGATGCAGACAAAACCATTATGGCTATTCTCCACAGAAAAATGCTGCTGCATAGTTTTCTAATCATCATCTGTAGATAAAACCAGTAGTTAATTTGGGACAAGCAATCATAGCATGTTGTTTGAAAGTAGAATTTCTTTCCTAAAAGAGAACATCAATGGTGCAAACAAGAATCTACTTTTTATGCAACATGCATGATTTTATAACCTACAAACAAAAAAAGAGCAGGCCCGCCATCTGCAGACTAGAATGAACTTGTGTAATCTCATTCATTTGGCAAAGTCATGCATAACATTAATCTGAATTATATTAGTGGGAACTTCATGCACTGAATAATGTTTTTATGCCTAATTTTTGCTCTCCCCTTAAATTCATATGCCACACCAAAATAGTTGTAAATTATAATAGTGCTAATGATGATAATGTGATTTCCTATGTTACGTTTTTAGTTTGGAGAGAGAAAAGGATGACTCTTCCCAACCTGTGGTTCCCATTGCATCAACATTACACTTCATGGACACCGATAACTATGCTCTATTCGTCTAGAACGTGATTTACCTTGCACCTAGTTGAAAACCACTATTAAGAGGTCTCAGCACTAAAATCAAGGCAGCAGTTGCAGCAGCATTGAGAAAATATGGTTTCTAAGTGGTTTAAATGCATGCAACAAAAATTACTTGTAATTAACATGTGGTAATATTCTAGAGATCTCAAATATTGAACTTAAAAATTATGCCTAAATAAACTCTTTTCATGACTTACTGACAGCAGGATCAATCAGTACAAAGAAACAGCAACAATGAGATAGCACAAGATAAGCATCAGCCCCTTGAAGTGGTTGGTAGCAGTGCCATCCTGGAGAAGATAAAAAAACAAAGAAATTGATGGGTAAATTTAGAGCTTCACAACTTTTTCAAAAATAAAATATCCTGTGTATAAAATAAATCTATGCTCGCATGGAGAACCAAATTATTAATAGAGATTCTAAATTTAGATAATTAGTCCATCACCAATACATAAGTGAAAGATAGGCATGCAATATTATCCTATTGGACATGAAACCTCAACAACGTAGGTCAGTGTGTTCCAGCTTGCTGAAGAAAATGCATGCTAGCTAAAAGATAAATAAAACAAAGATCAAACTAAATCTCAAGTGATGGTGCAGGTTAACAAAAATGGTCTTCGTGTTGATATCTGATGCATCACCAATAAATTTTCATTATTAAACATGAATCTCAAGGCAACTTTTTGAGCAAGAAACATTAAAACTTCAATTAAGAGTCATCTAAAACTCCGATTTCAGTAAACTTATAGTCAAACTGACCGGCTCGATTAGATGGACCCAATGATATAAGAACTAGTCCAAACTGAGTCATATCAAACCCAAATCAAATTCCGGACACAGTTAGAATGTCAAACGAATGTCAAATCTAGCAATTTTATAATCGAATCGAGCGTCTCGACAAGACGAATCCAATGGGCACATGATTGCTCAATTCCGACATCGTTAAGGCACTCAAATGTCCATCAAACGTCATCTGATCGAGAGAAGCTCTCTGAACCGTCTGATCAGAATAGTTCATGTTTCACATTAATTGTACCCATAATACTATAAATAGAGCCTCAACCCTTACATGAAGGATGAGGTTGGAGAGAGAACTTGAGGCTTTGAGATACAGCTCAAATCCACATCATCCCTGCCATCATCGATCGCCGGCGGCCACCGTCGACCATCACTGACCGCCAGCAACTACTGTCGACCTCTGCCGACCACCGTTGATCACCACTGACCTCCATCAACCATTGTCGATAGTCATCGACTGCTGCCGACCAACACTGATCCCCGTCAACCGTCATCGATCACCACCTACCAAACGCCGACAGTTGACGATATAAGCTAAAAAATATAATTACCATTTCCTGTATGTAGGACAAGGGATTTCTATAATCATTAGCAATAGTAGATTTTTGCAACTGGGTCAATCCCCATGGTTTTTTCCTTTCCGAGTTTTCCACATAAAAAATTCTAGAGTTTTCACTGCTTGTTTCGCTTTCAACTGTGTGTGTTGAATTCTCGTGCAACACTAAGATGATAATTCATTACTCTACCGCCGCAAATTTTCCAGCACACATCAGTGTGGCGTTGTCTGTGTGAAAAGTTTCAATCCCACAATTGAAGTACTTGTGTGGTTTACTATATGACCACCAAACACAATATTCGTGACAACGGAGCATCCCGCACTAACACCATCGTTTCGAGGAGCAGTCATGAAGCTATGGGTGACATGCTTCTTCATCTTTCAGCCCGGGATAATGCTATCTTGCAAACTAAGGCATTTTGGGTACTTCTATAGAAGATCAAATGCGCAGAATGGAAAAGTCTCAACTAGAGATCCCACAGCTCCTACGCGGGGCTTAACAGTCGTTGCCTACACCATTGAACGAAATTTGTTTACCATTAACTTTGCGACCTACGAGAAACATACTGCTCGTAGGAACTCGCACAGGCTCCCCTCTTTAAGAAGGAACACTTCCCTTGTCAGTTTATGATGCTGAACTCCCAGATACCGCAAGTTCCACTCATTCATCTCGTGCAACTCACCCGACATCGCCACATCTTCCTATCATTCTAGATGATGTCATTCGTAATGAACTACGATGCCTTGCTCGAAAAGAGTTTCCTCTAGAGATAAAGGATTGCTTCCACACACCGTAACATTCATGAATCCTCTCCCTTTCATCCTCCAACAACCCATCTCAATATGTTTCATGCTTCTGAACATCGACACATATGAAGAGATAACTGACCCCTATAAACATATTGTTCTTTATCGAACTATCATGCACATTCAATGTGCCTCTAATGTGCTTCTGTGTTAAATGTTCCAGACCACTTTTAAAGGACAAGCTTGAACCTAGTTTCACTCTTTGTTGGGGGGTATTATAAACACCTTTAACGAGCTTGCCAGACTGTTTGTGGAACAGTTCGTAGCAAACCAACAAATCATCAAGGATTCATCCCATCTCTCGAGAATTCGTCAAAGTGAAGGAGAATCACTGAAGAGCTACTTCCACAAGTTTTCTACTTTAGCCCGACAGATTCCGGGAGAAGATTCAGAGTTATTAAGAGGCGTCTTCCTTGGGGGGCTCCGCCCAAGACCCTTCTAATCATCATTGATGCGGGAGACAGTTTGTTCTTATGTTGACCTTATTCACCGTGTTGAGGCACAAATCTCTGTGGATGAAGCCATCAATGCTCATAAGAAACAATTTGAGCGCTTGGGGGGCAAGTGCAATAATAACGATGGGGATACCAATCAAATCTCACAGCAAAAAATGTTTAGACCATAGGGGAATCTTGAGCAACGATCAGAAAAAGAATACACGTCACTCAATAAGTCACATGTTAACATCTTAATGATCATCAAGGATGAAGAGACTGTAAAGTGGCCAATGCCAATAAGAAATCCAGATGATGGAGACAGTATCAATATTGTCATTTCCAGCGTGCAAAAGAACATTCAACAGAAAGATGTTTTCAATTAAAGGAACAAATTGAACGTCTGATAAGTCAAGTTCACTTGGGTCGCTACTTACAAGAACAATATGAGGGAACCAGAAGAGAATCTTTGAAGTTATCGAATGAGAAGTATAACTCCAACTCATCTTATCTGAGTAAAAGACTGTCTTATAAACACCTAATTTTATTTTAGCAAAATTTTTATGTTGCTTTAAAATGTCATTTCATTGAAATTTTCTTTTTTTCTCATGAAAGATTTTTGTGTAGAAAGTCCCCTTGAGGAAAAGAAGAACCACGTCCCTAGAAGTCGAGCCCAAGAGGCAACACTCGACTGGAAGATATGATATTCCTGGAAGTCGAGCCTAAGAGACAAGGCTCGACTGGAAGATATTGTACTCCTAAAAGTCAAGCCCAAGAGGCAAGATTCGATGAGAAGCCGCAATGCCCCCGGAAGTTGAGCCCAAAAGGCAAGACTCGACGAGATGATACGGTGCACCTCGAAGTCGAGCCCAAGAGGCAAGACTCGATGGGAAGATATGGTACTCTTAAAAGTTAAGGACAAGAGGCAAGAATCAATAAGAAACTACCATGCCCCTGGAAGTCGAGCCCAAAATACTAGACTTAATGGGAAGATACGGTACTCCTGAATACAAAGCCCAAGAGACAATACTCAATGAGAAGTTACCATGCCCCTAGAAGACAAACCCAAGAGACAAGTCTCGATCGAAAGTTAGTAGTGGACAAGGTCCTCAGTAGAAAGACTCAATGAGAGCAAGTGGTTGACAGTGTCTCCACTCAAAGACCTCAGAAGGCTACAAGCCTCAGAAGACACAGGTACATCAAATACCTCAGAAGGCTACAAGTTTCGGAAGGCACGGGTGCACTCAAAGACCTCAGAAAACTACAATCCTCAAAAAGCACAGGTATATCAAAGACATCAGAAGACTACAAGGTTCGGAAGGCACGGGTGCGGTGCACTCAAAGACCTCAGAAAACTACAAGCCTCAAAAGACACAGGTACATTAAAGACCTCAGAAGACTACGAGCCTCAGAAGAGTTATGCACAATTAAGAAGTCACAACAACCGTGAAAACAATATAGAAATACATTGTTATCATCTATAATAGTCACATCAGATGATTAAAAAGGCTATAAATACCAACATATACTTGTACAAGGGCGACAACAAATCTATTCATCGTTATTAGAGTCGGCATCGTCTTTCTAAAATTTCAGTTCTTCTGATGATCCTCAAGGGGTCTCCAGATATCGCCACCACATAGGAGTGAAAATCCCTCATCTTGACGCGGTGAGAAAACTACAACATTTCTTCATCACCTTCAGAACATGCAAAAGTGGCACGGGAATCTCCTCCGGAATATGCGACATCAATAAATAATATCTTGCTGTTTGCTTGCTATGCAAGATGGAGACAACTTTTCTCTACACCATAACTCGACACCGCAACTCTTCACAGCGACTCTGCGCCACAACTTTGCACTGTAACTATTCCGCAACTCTTCCCCGCAACTCTTCGTCACAACACAATGCGTCGCCGCAACACATCGCGGCAACACATCGCCTCGACGCACCACTACAACCTACACCGCAACTCTCCGCCTCAACTCTCTGTCGCAACACTTTACTTCGTCGTAACTCTCCGTCTCGACTATTTGCTTCGCTGCAATACTTTACTTTGCCGCAACTCTCCGCTGCAACACTTTGCTTCACCACAACTATTTGCTTCACTACAACTCTTTGTTTCACTGCAACTTTTTGCTTCGCTGCAACTTTTTGCTTCTCCATAACTTTCCGCCGCAACTCTTCTCTACAACGCAGGATGACTTTCCCCTTCTCTTCACTTGTGATTCTTCCTCTCATCAAATGCCTCTATTTATAGGTTTGATATGAGACGTAACATTAAAAAAAAACCTTTCATTAAAAAAAAATCAGCTGTACATTAGAAAAAAAGCGGCAGCTCATTAAAACAAACAGCAATTCATTAAAAAAAAATGGTTGCTCATTAAAAAAGAATAACAGTTCATTAAAAAAAATAAAACTGTTATTCATTTGAAAAAAAAGAAACAGTTTCTACCATATACACACACACACACACACACACACACACACACACACACACACACACATATAAAGTGCTTATCTATTCAATTTTCAATTTTTCTTTTAATTTTCGATTTTCTGGCCTGTCAGGCCCGAAATTTTGCCCAGCAAAATAATCTCAATTTTTTGATTGCACATGGTTTGAAACCACGCCTTCTGTGTGGAGCAAAAAAAAAATCAGACAACTGAGCTAAACTCAACTTCATATGTATAAAGATTTATATTATTCTTATACGAATGTTATGAAGTGTGTGTGTGTGTGTGTGTGTGTGTGTGTGTGAGAGAGAGAATAAATTGAAAAATGAAAAAAACTCTAAATTTGGATATTTTTGTACAACGAAATTAAACTTGCTCTAAAATTGGGGGGCAACTGATATGCCACCAACAAATTTTTATCATTCATCGCGAATCTCGAGGCATGACATGAATCTCAAGGCAATTTTTTGAGCAAGAAGCATTCAAACTTCAATTAAGAGTCGTCTAGAGCTCCGATTTCAGTAAAATTATAGTCAAACTGACCGGCTCGATGAGACGAACACAATGATATAAAAACTAGTCCAATCTGAGTCAGATCAAACCCCCGATCAAATGATTAAATCACGCTTGGAGGATTTTCGGACACATTTGGAAGGTCAAACGGATGTTGAATTTAATAAGTTCATAGTCGAATCGAGTGTCTCGATAAGACGAATCTAACGGGCCCATGAATGCTCAATTCCAACATCGTTAAGGCACTTGAATGTCCATCAAACTCCATCTGATCGGAAAAGCTCTTTGGACCTTTCGATCAAAATGGTTCATATTACAACATTATTTGCACCCAAAACACTATAAATAGAGCCTCACCCCTCACATGAAAGAGGAGGCTAAAGAGAAAACATGAGACTTTGAAAAGGATCTCAAGTCCAACATCATCCTTGCCATCGTCGATCGTCGACCACCATCGACTGCTGACAACTACGGCCGACCTCCGTCGACCACCGCCGATCATCACTGATCTCGTCGACCACTGTCAACCGTCATCGACTGCTGTCGACCACCGCTGATCCCCATCGACCGCCATCGACCACTGTCAACCGTCGCCTATCATCACCTACCAGCTGCCGATAGTCGACGCTGTAATCTGAAAAATATAGTTACTCTTTCCCGTCTGTGGGACAAGGGATTTACGTAATCATTAGTCAATAGTAGATTTTCGTAATTGGGTCAGTCCCCGTGGTTTTTCTCTTTCTGGGTTTTCACGTAAAATTTTATGGAGTCGTCAATGCTTGTTTCGCTTTCATCTGTGTGTGTGTTGAATTCTCGTACAACGCTAAGACGATAATCCATTACTCTACCCGCGAATTTTCCAGCAGACATCAATATCAACTCTTATCTACTTATGCATACATACCTGCGATAAAGTCATTAGTATTTTCAATTTTTTAAAATAGCATTTTCAACTAGAAATTATCTTCAGTTCCGAAGTCATATCCAGTATACTAGTTGCAATAAAAAATCTGAAAACAACCTCCATTCATTCAAAGAGAAATTTAAAATGAGAACTGGGGCATGATAATTAATGAGAAAAGGATACAAAAGCAGAGCTAAAAAATCCTGGTGTAGATTCTCTGCATTTAGGGAGACATCTCTTGAATCTTGGCAATTAAAATCAATAGACTACAAAGTCTCACAATTAAAATCCATATTCTAAATTGAAGCGTAATTTTAAGAAAAAAATAAGGCAAAGCAGATGCAATATACAAATCATTCTTGATTGTGAATTACATTATTTCTGATTAAAGTGATCAGTCAAGCATGTGGAAAAAAACTTCCATCCCTCTCAAAATCACTTAAATACAAATAGAAAGCATGGACATCCAAAAAATAACGTTGTAAATCTTTGAGGATAATAGATGTGCTTCTCTTTAATAAGAGACATACAGAGGAAATTCTCTTTAGCCAGTCAGATATGAAACAGAAAAGGATACAGGGCCTTAAATAGCACTCAGCAAAATATAATTACTTCTATTGCACTTTACTTAAAATAGCTAACAGCTTAGTGACGAGTTCAAGGCTTCAAGCCTATGGAACAGGTTAATTAACTAATAACGAAATGGTGTAAAGTAAAAAAAATTTACCTAATGAAGAAATGAAGATATATACTTGCAAATATAGAAGAACAATAGAAATATTTCAGAGTACACCCACCCCCTCAAGCAGCCAAACACTACACCCCTTAATACCAAACACTGTAATGTAAGAGACTACTGCAAATCCAATCACAAAAAGGTGAAAAAGAATTTTCGAAGCAATACCAAAAGCATTGATATTTGTGTAGATGCTCCAATGGCAACACCTAATGAAATATCCTGTAAAAAGGAAAAGTGTCATGAAAAAACAAAATAGCAATTTACTGGTGCCATAAATACACTTGAGCACTAACGAGCTTATCCTTCATGGCAAACATAATGGCAGTTGCATGTTCAGCAGCATTTCTAACAATAGGAAGCAAAATGACACTGATAAAAGCCACGGGAAGGGTCATAGCTTCTGAAGCGCCTTGTTAACGAAATTGAAGGTACCTTTAGAATTAAGAAAAACAATTATTGATGACCAGTTTAATAAGCATAAAAAGGTACACTCGAAGTAGGTGGGGGGACTCCATATTAAGCATTTTGTGAATATATAATCTGAGAACCGACAAAAAAAATTTCAAAAAAAGCTGGCAAGTACAATAACTGCCGGATTAAATAAAAAATATTTAAGTCTAAAAAATTGAGGGAGGATAAGGAGGCATGCATTAAAGAATACATTTGTTGACCCCATGAGCCCTGCTTCATAATAGATTTTGATGATCAAAAATACATTATGATATTTGTTATGTTAATTTTGTTTGAGTTGTGTAGATAAACAGGTTTTATCATTAAAATCCACATGAGGATTAAGCTTTAGAATAGGAATATTTTTTATCTTCTCAATATATAATTCACAAGAGAAAAATTTCGAAGATGTTAAGCAAGCACGATAATATGAAATTTAATTAAAAAAAATTATTACTTTTCAGATAAAAAAAAATATTCTTCAAGTTAAATTATTTTAACACACAGCACATAAAATTACTTTCAATAAAAAGTAATTTTAAAATATAGTATAAATTGCTTATGAAAAAAAACTGAATTATATGTTCCAAATATAAGCAGTAAGTTTTCAAAAAAAAAAATTAAAATTAGCTGGGTTGAAGGGCATCCATAGGCCTTCGTGAATCTCCACAGAGTTAATGAGTGGACATAAACTTCTGTGTAGTCTTTGTTATGTTAAAAAGGTTTTGGTTGGACCGTTGGAGAATAAAAATGCTATCAGATCTCAACTAACTTTTAACGGACCTCTGAAAGCCTTTTTCCATGCTTCTATTAAGTTAAATTGGTATACACAAAGTTAATTTCAGAAAATATTTTTAAAATATGGAATCTAAATGTTATGAGAGTACCTAGTGGTGTTAATGGCATCAATTTAAAATATTGAATGGATTAATGATTTGAAAATATTAATATATTTACTGATAAAATCTGAATTTGCAATGAAGTAGTATAAACACATGACTTATGAAATTAAGGGAAGCTAATGCTAAATTTGTGAAACTCTAAGAGCATTATTTTTTAACCCTAGTCACCATGGCATCCAATGTGAGAGAAAAGTAAGGAAAAACAAAAAAGCTTGCTAAGTCATTAAAGGCTACATTGAAATTTGGGTTATCAATGTTCAAATTCTTCACTCACTCATAAATCCATGTGCAAGATTGATTATCATTCATTAATCATTTTCAATCATAGCATACTTTTTTAACATCAATATTGCTTACAATATATCAAAAAACCTCCAATAAAAAATTCAATGCCCTCTTCATAATAATCAAACAAAATACAACTATATAAGTGCTAAGTAATCTGAGTTTCCACTAGTTATATTTGTGTCAATCAAACCTAGCTAGGTGGGAAAAAGATGGCTATGGCATACAAATGCCAACTCATGCAAAATGCAGATAAAACATTAACCAGCCTAAATAAAAGACACCAACCAAGAGAGACACATGACGTGCAAAATGAAAGAGACGATCAAGGACTTCACTCGCGACATCCTATCTCCATTGATGACCATGTTAAGAAATAAGATGTGAAGAGAAGATGCATTTCCAAGTTGCGCCTTGCTCATAGAAGAAGTGAGATGATGCTTTTGATGTATCATCTCGCTCATGGAAAAAGGCACCAGGGATGGTTAGGGCATTTAGGCAACATGCCAGAGAGACTAATTCACTTGGGCAAGCGCAACATATTTTATTTCTACATTCCACGCATTTCATGGCACATCCTTTCATGGCTTTGTGTGTTAAGGTACATCAAACCCAAATTTTAGCCTGAATGGTAACTTGGCACAATTTTGAAAGTGTCGGATCCATGTACAAGATGAACAAAGAAGACATTTAGAAGTGCTTGTGCTTCATAGATAACACATATTAGGAGGAAGGGAGGGAGGACATGGGAGGGAAAAAAAAGAAACAATAGAGATCCACAGTTCACATTTATTCTTTCCTATTAGAACACCCTTTAATGATTACCAAAAAGGTTAGAGCCGGGCAAAATATAAAAAAGTTTAAATGGTTTTTTTTTTTTTTTGAAAGATAGAATTTTATTCACTCTTTTTGTTTATTTTTGTAAATACTTCATTGTGTTCCCTTGAACGACCTACAAATTAGTCATCCTTATTTTAAAGGCATTCAAGAACTAGAAAGACTTTGGCATAAAAGTAAAAGACTAAATCATACTATTTTATTTAAATAAATTGTGGTCGAAAGGTTCTCCAAATGGAATTCCAATGGTATATGGCCACTAAAATATTCATATTTCATGAAAAAAAGAATTAATGAGGAAGATATCAAAAAGGGAGCGGGAGGAGACACAAATTTTAGTCTATGAACATAAAACTAATACATATAGAAGAACTAGATCAAATGTGTTCAATGATATAATGGATATTTAAAAAACCAGGCCATTTATAAGAGCATGGTGAGCTAACTTTGGATTGATCACATTAGCAATAACCTGGATAAAATTGAGGACAATATAGCATTATAAGCAGCACACAAAGTTGTGATGGAAGATGACAGAAATAAAGCTATCAAAAATACCTTACAANGCTTTGGCATAAAAAGTAAAAGACTAAATCATACTATATTATTTGGATAAATTGTGGTCGAAAGGTTCTCCAAATGGAATTCTAATGGTATATGGCCATTAAAATATTCATATTTCATGAAAAAAAGTATTATTGAGGAAGATATCAAAAAGGGGGCGGGTGGAGACACAAATTTTAGTCTATGAACATAAAACTAATACATATAGAAGAACTAGATCAAATGTGTTCAATGATATAATGGATATTTAAAAAACCAGGCCATTTATAAAAACATGGTGAGCTAACTTTGGATTGATCACATCAGCAATAACCTGGATAAAATTGAGGACAAGATAGCATTATAAGCAGCACACAAAGTTGTGATGGAAGATGACAGAAATAAAGCTATCAAAAATACCTTACAANTCACCACCTACCAGCCACCGATAGTCGACGTTGTAATTTGAAAAATATAGTTACTACTTCCCGTTTGTAGGACAAGGGATTTACTTAATTATTAGTCAATAGTAGATTTTCACAACTGAGTTAGTCCCCGTGATTTTTCTCTTTCCGGGT
Source organism: Phalaenopsis hybrid cultivar (assembly GCA_002079205.1). Taxonomy (NCBI): domain Eukaryota; kingdom Viridiplantae; phylum Streptophyta; class Magnoliopsida; order Asparagales; family Orchidaceae; genus Phalaenopsis; species Phalaenopsis hybrid cultivar. The sequence continues at coordinate 586,350 of JXCR01146330.1, forward strand.
TTTTCACGTAAAAATTTATGGAGTGGTCACTGCTTGTTTCGCTTTCATCTGTGTGTGTGTTGAATTCTTGTACAACGCTAAGACGATAATCCATTACTCTACCACCGCAAATTTTCCGGCACACATCAATATCCAATCTTATCTACTTATGCTTACATACCTGAAGCATAAAAACAACCACAAGAACTGCGTTAAAAAGAATTGTCCTCTCAAATTGCTAAAAATTCAATTCCATCCTCTCTCCCATTACCCAACCAAGAACCACACAGAATGGAATCTGCGATAAAGTCATTAGTATTTTCAATTTTTTAAAATAGCATTTTCAACTAGAAATTATCTTCAGTTCCGAAGTCATATCCAGTATGCTAGTTGCGATAAAAAATCTGAAAACAACCTCCATTCATCCAAAGAGAAATTTAAAATGAGTACTGGGGCATGATAATTAATGAGGAAAGGATAAGGATACAAAAGCAGAGCTAAAAAATCCTAGTGTAGATTCTCTGCATTTAGGGAGCCATCTCTTGAATCTAGGCAATTAAAATCAATAGACTACAAAATCTCACAAGTAAAATCCATATTCTAAATTGAAGCGTGATTTTAAGAAAAAAATAAGGCAAAGCACATGCAACGTACAAAATCATTCTTGATTGTGAATTACATTATTTCTAATTAAAGTGATCAGTCAAGCATATGGAAAAAAACTTCCATCCCTCTCAAAATCACTTAAATACAAATAGAAAGCATGGAAACCCAAAAAATAACGTTGTAAATTTTTGAGGATAATAGATGTGCTTCCCATAAGAGACATACACAGGAAATTCTCTTTAGCGAGTCAGATATGAAACAGAAAGGGATAAAGGGCCTTAAATAGCACTCAGCAAAATATAATTACTTCTATTGCACTTTACTTAAAATAGCTAACAATTTAGTGACGAGTTCAAGGCTTCAAGCCTATGGAACAGGTTAATTAAATAATAACGAAATGGTGTAAAATCAAAAAAAAAATTTTACCTAATGAAGAAATGAAGATATATACTTGCAAATATAGAAGAACAATAGAAATATTTCAGAGTACACCCACCCCCTCAAGCAGCCAAACACTACACCCCTTAATACCAAACACTGTAATGTAAGAGAATACTGCAAATCCAATCACAAAAAGGTGAAAAAGAATTTTCGAAGCAATACCAAAAACATTGATATTTGTGTAGATGCTCCAATGGCAACACCTAATTAAATATCCTGTAAAAAGGAAAAGTGTCGTGAAAAAACAAAATAGCAATACACTTGAGCACTAACGAGCTTATATCCTTCATGGCAAACATAATGGCAGTTGCATGTTCAGCAGCATTTCAAACAATAGGAAGCAAAATGACACTGATAAAAGCCACGGGAAGCCCTGTTAACGAAATTGAAGGTACCTTTAGAATTAAGAAAAACAATTATTGATGACCAGTTTAATAAGCATAAAAAGGTGCACTCGAAGTAGGTGGGGGGACTCCATGTTAAGCATTTTGTGAATATATTATCTGAGAACCGACAATACAAATTTCAAAAAAAGCTGGCAAGTACAATAACTGCCGGATTAAATAAAAAATATTTAAGTCTAAAAAATTGAGGGAGGATAAGGAGGCATGCATTAAAGAATACATTTGTTGACCCCATGAGCCCTGCTTCATAATAGATTTTGATGATCAAAAATACATTATGATATTTGTTATGTTAATTTTGTTTGAGTTGTGTAGATAAACAGGTTTTATCATTAAAATCCACATGAGGATTAAGCTTTAGAATAGGAATATTTTTTATCTTCTCAATATATAATTCACAAGAGAAAAATTTCGAAGATGGGAAGCAAGCACGATAATATGAAATTTAATTAAAAAAATTTATTACTTTTCAGATATAAATAAAAATATTCTTCAAGTTAAATTATTTTTAACACACAGCACATAAAATTACTTTCAAATTACTTTCAATAAAAAGTAATTTTAAAATATAGTATAAATTGCTTATGAAAAAAAAACTAAATTATATTTTCCAAAATATAAGCAGTAAGTTTTCAATGGTTGGACCATTGGAGAACAAAAATACTATCAGATCTCAACTAACTTTTAACGGACCTCTGAAAGCCTTTTTCCATGCTTCTATTAAGTTAAATTGGTACACACAAAGTTAATTATAGAAAATATTTTTAAAATATGGAATCTAAATGTTATGAGAGTACTTAGTGGTATTAATGGCATCAATTTAAAATATTGAATAGATTAATGATTTGAAAATATTAATATATTTACTGATAAAATCTGAAGCTGCAATGAAGTAGTATAAACACATGACTTGTGAAATTAAGGGAAGCTAATGCAAAAATTGTGAAACTCTAAGAGCATTATTTTTTAACCCTAGTCACCATGGCATCCAATGTGAGAGAAAAGTAAGAAAAAACAAAAAGCTTGCTAAGTCATTAAAGGCTACATTGACATTTGGGTTTTCAATGTTTAAATTCTTCACTCACTCATAAATCCATGTGCAAGATTGATTATCATTCATTAATCCTTTTCAATCATAGCATACTTTTTTAACATCAATATTGCTTACAATATATCAAAAAACCTCCAATAAAAAATTCAATGCCCTCTTCATAGTAATCAAACAAAATACAACTATATAAGTGCTAAGTAATCCGAGTTTCCACAAGTTATATTTGTGTCAATCAAACCTAGCTAGGTGGAAAAAAGATGGCTATGGCATACAAATGCCAACTCATGCAAAATGCAGATAAAACATTAACCAGCCTAAATAAAAGACACCAACCAAGAGAGACATGTGACGTGCATAATGCTAGCAATATTTGTATTTTATTAATGTCTCACCAAAAAGGAGAGAAGAAAGAGACGATCAAGGACTTCACTTGCGACATCCTATCTTCATTGATGACCATGTTAACAAATAAGATGTGAAGAGATGATGCATTTCCAAGTTGCGCCTTGCTCATATATGTTCTTGTACGTGGAAAAAGGCACGAGGGATGGTTAGGGCATTTAGGCAACATGTCAGAGAGACTAATTCACTTGGGCATGCGTAACATATTTTATTTCTACATTCCACGCATTTCATGGCACATCCTTTCACGGCTTTGTGTGTTAAGCTACATTAAACCCAAAATTTAGCCTGAATGATAACTTGGGCACAATTTTGAAAGTGTCGAATCCATGTACAAGATGAACAAAGAAGACATTCAGAAGTGCTTGTGCTTCATAGATAACACATATTAGGAGGAAGGGAGGGAAAAAAATGAAACAATAGAGATCCACAATTCATATTTATTCTTTCCTATTAGAACACCCTTTAATGATTGCCAAAAAGGTTAGAGCCGGGCAAAATATAAAAAAAGTTTAAATTGTTTTTTTTTTTTTTTTGAAAGATAGAATTTTATTCACTCTTTTTGTTTATTTTTGTAAATACTTCATTGTGTTCCCTTGAACGACCTACAAATTAGTCATCCTTATTTTAAAGGCATTCAAGAACTAGAAAGACTTTGGCATAAAAGTAAAAGACTAAATCATACTATTTTATTTAAATAAATTGTGGTCGAAAGGTTCTCCAAATGGAATTCCAATGGTATATGGCCACTAAAATATTCATATTTCATGAAAAAAAGAATTAATGAGGAAGATATCAAAAAGGGAGCGGGAGGAGACACAAATTTTAGTCTATGAACATAAAACTAATACATATAGAAGAACTAGATCAAATGTGTTCAATGATATAATGGATATTTAAAAAACCAGGCCATTTATAAGAGCATGGTGAGCTAACTTTGGATTGATCACATTAGCAATAACCTGGATAAAATTGAGGACAATATAGCATTATAAGCAGCACACAAAGTTGTGATGGAAGATGACAGAAATAAAGCTATCAAAAATACCTTACAAGAGAGATTTTAAGTTATGTTGGTAGTATATTAGTTTTAAGTCACTCTACATAACTCATTATTTAATATATGTTTTACCATTCGAAGTTAAGCATAACTTCGTTGAAATATTTTGAATAGACATCTTATTTAATTATTATATAAAGCAATGGATTACAAATGTCAGATAGGCAGTTGATTCCTTTTCTTCTTTGTGAAATGACATAACCATGGCATAATAACAAGTTAAAAGGCTCATTAGTCTGAATTGGACAGCAAAACAACATGAATTAAATCAGACGATGATAATGGTACATTGATATGGTTGGGGAAGAGAGTGGTTCTTAGGACTCAATTGGTAAATGATTATTTTTACTCCGTTTCTCAAAGAAAGGAGTGATCCATTTCGATAATAAAAATGCTTTTCTCATATGAAAATGTTAGCAAAATAAAAAATAAAAAAAATAACTAAATAGTTTGTCTTAAAGTCTATGATTGCCTAATATTAATCTAAGATGAGATGCACAAAAAAAATGCAAAGAACCATAATTTCTAATTCCCCGACTCTTATTTTAGGCAATGATTAACAATCTTAATGTAGAACTATAAAACACATTTATTTCAGTCAAAGAATAATACATAAGTTGCATTTATATGAAAAGCCATAAAAAATATGAGAACATATAAAATTCTACGACGATTAAAATTCACACACCAATAAAGAAAATCAAAATGTAATAACGAAATCAATGCTAATTACACCATATCAGAGCAATTAATGCCCTTGAATTATGGCAATTAATGGTCTTGAATTATTTCCAGTTTAACACCCCCTCTCAAGCTCATGATGGTATGGTGGATGTCATCTTGAGTTTGCTCAGTAGATCTTGAAACCGCGTGGGAGGATGAGTTTTGGTGAAGATATCAGCTGCTTGATTAGCAGATGAGACAAAAATTAACAATATGGTGCCTTGAGTAATATGGTGACGAATAAAGTGACAATCAATTTCAATGTGTTTAGTACGCTCATGAAAAACGACATTGTGAGAGATTTGTATAGCACTTCTATTATCACAATGAAGCATAGTAGCAGAATGTTGTGGGACACCCATATCAGATAACAGCCAGTGTAGCCAAAGTAATTCAGATGTGGCGTCAGCTAGAGCACGATACTCAGATTCAGTGCTGGAACGAGCAACGACTGTTTGCTTCTTACTACGCCAAGAGATAAGAGATTCTCCTAAGAAGAAGAAATAACCAGTGGTAGAACGCCGATCTATCTGGTCACCAGCCCAATCAGCATCAGAGTAGCCGGATAACACCAATGATGAGTGAGCAGAAAAATTTAGACCATGAAAAAGAGTGCCTTTAATATATCTAAGTATCCGAAGAACATCAGAAAAATGTGATGATCGTGGGGCAGACATAAACTGATTGACCAAGTGAACAACATATGAGATATCAAGACGGGTAACAGTGAGATATATAAGGCTTCCCACAAGTTGTCGATATAGAGTAGGATCATCAAGAGGAGTTCCATTGAAGGGAGTAAGTTTGCAATTGAGTTCCAGGGGGTTGATATAGTTTTACTATCAGTAATGCCCGCTCGAGACAGTAGATCAGATGCATACTTAGCTTGAGAAAGGTAATAACCTTTAGAATTCTGAGAAACTTCAAGTCCCAAAAAATAACTGAGATTGTCAAGGTCCTTCATTTCAAAGCATTGATTGAGAAAATGTTGTACTTCAAAGATACCAGATATGTCATCACCTGTTATTATCATATCATCAACATAAAATAGCAGAAGTACAATACCATGGTCAGTTTGTCGAACGAACAATGTTGAATCAAGTGAACTGGAGATAAAACCAAGTTGAACAAGAGTAGAGCTAAATTTGGAAAACCTGGCTCGAGGAGCTTGTTTCAATCCATACAAGGCTCTTCGGAGCTTGCAGACTTTATGGGGAGCATGATAACCAGGAGGAGGATGCATATACACTTCTTCGGACAAATCCCCATGGAGGAAAGCATTTTTGACATCCATTTGATGAAGCTTCCATTTGTGAACTGCAGCAATAGCTAATAGACTATGGACTGATGTTAGTCGAGCAACCGGAGCAAAGGTTCATCATAATCTATCCCATATTATTAGGTGTAACCTTTGGCTACTAGAAAAGCTTTGTATCTCTCAACGGTCCCATCAGAGCGAGTCTTGATTTTAAAAATCCATTTACAACCAATAGATGACTTATGAGGAGGAAGATCAACTAAGTCCCAAGTATGAGTTTTCTCTAAGGCCTGAAGTTCTTCCATCATAGCTTGCTGCCTAAGAGGGTCAGTACTTGCCTCAGGATAAGAGTGCGGCTCATGAAGGGTTGCAATAGCAGAGTAACAATGGAAATCCGTAAGTGATTGAGGAGTTTATCTTACCCAGGTAGAACGACAAAGAGTGGTGTCAAGGGAAGGTGGAGGTGTAGGTTCAAGATCAGCAGCTAGAGCAGAGTCAGCAGGAGCAGGTGTGGAAGGTCTAGTATTGAGCGTATCAGAATTCACTGTGTCAGGGTTTGGCAATAACTTGATTGAGGAGTCAGTGCGAAACATGGAGTCAATATTGACAGGGTGGTGAAATTTGAAAAAGGATGAGAACATGGTATTTTCTCAGAAAGTAACATGTGATATGCGAAGTTTATTTGCAATAGAATCCCAACAACGATACCCTTTGTGTTCAATTCCATACCCAAGGAAACAACATAAATGCGCACGTGGTTCTAATTTTGTAAGTTCATGGGGTTATAAAAGAACAAAAGAGGTACATCCAAATGGTTTAAATAGGGAATAGTCAGGAGGCTTTCCAAACAATTTTTCAAAAGGGATAAATTTTGGAGAACTAAGGTGGGGACTCAATTAATGTTGTAGACTACATTAAGAGCTGCTTCACCCCAAAATTTTTCTGGACAAGAGGCAGAGAGAAGAAGGGCACGAACAGAATCAAGAATATGATAATGTTTTCGTTCAACTCGTCTGTTTTGTTGGGAAGTGCGAGGACAAGAGCGTTGAATTAAGGTACCTTGCTGACTGAGGATTTGGAGTAAAGAAGAATCTCGATATTCCATAGTGTTGTCCGTTTGAAGAATTTTAATAGTATAAGAGAATTGAGTTTTGATCATGTTAGCAAACGAAGCATAGATTTTTGGTAATTCAGATCGATTTTTCAAAAAATAAATCCATGTAAAGCGAGAATAATCATCAATAAATAATACAAAATAACGAAAACCATTTATAGAAGGAATAGGGGTAGGACCCCAGATGTCCGAATGAATTAAGCCAAAATGACTCTCTGAAATTGAATTACTAAGATTAAACGCAACGCCGGTTGCTTTGCTAGTTTACAATGTAAACAATTAAATGACTCAAACTTTGTAGTTCCTAACAAACCACGTGAAATTAAAGATTGAATTTTACTGGCTGAGGCATGACCAAGACGAAGATGTCATTGATGAATAGAAGAATTGCTAGTGGTAGCAGCTGACATAATTTTTTGGGGAAGATGCAGAGAGACAAGCTCAAATAATCGACCAACCCTGCGACCCATCCCAAGAATCTGTCCCGTTTGTGGATCTTGTACCTGACAACATGAAGGAGAAAAATTCACAGTTAGTCCTTGTTCACATATCTGACCAACAGAGATAAGGTTGAGGGATAAGTTAGGGATACAATAGGTTTCAGGAAGACTAAGATCGGAGGTAGATGCATGACCAGTGTGAGTGATATTCATTTTGCTGCCATTGGCTGTGTGGATTGGTGACAAGAAGGAAATTGGTGATTTGGTGGATAATAATTTTACATCGTTAGTCATATGGTTACAACAGGCAGAGTCAAAAAGCCAATGGGGATTACCCGGAGTGGCAGACATGGCCGTAGATGAATTGAAAGAGATAACTTGTTTGAATAGTGCTTCTATATCACTCATAGTGATAACAGTAGGACTGTCAGTGGTAGCAGGAGAGACGGAAGTAACACTAGGCTTCGAGACGGTCTTGGGTTTAGTGACCCCACCTTTTGGTCGTGGAGGCCGAGTCGGGCAATTCTCGAGAATATGTCCATGAGTATGACAATATCTGCATTCGACAGTCGGACAATTAACAAAATCATGACCAGTTTGTTTGCTATTCTTACATATGTTGGTACCAGATTTCTGATATGAGGGACGGGTAGTTGTGAGTGTAATTTCAGAATTTGAGTTCTTGTCAAGATTGAGGCGAGTTTCTTCGAAAATGTTTTCTTGGGCCGCCATATCCAATGTGGGAAGAGGATGACAGTGCAGAAGAGAGGCTCAAACTGCTTCATATTCAGGTCGGAGAGCCATGAGAACTTGAATAAGATGAACGTGATCTTCACTTACTTTTTCCTGGGGTAGTTGATTCCAAATCGGTTGAACTTGAGCAAGAAAATTATTCACAGATTAACCCGATTCTTGTTTTAGATTATGAAGTGTAGTCCATAACTGAAAGTAATGAGCAAGTCCAGTGGTCCGATATCTATTGGCCAAGAATTTCCAAATTTCTTTTGCAGTGTCATAATCAACAAATTGGATGTGAATGTATGGAATAGAGGTGTTACGAAACTAGGTAATAATCTGATGGTTTTTGCTATCCCAATCTTCAAGGCGATCAGAAAATTTATCTTCAGTTTCGTTTTGTTGTTTGGTTGGTTTATTGATATCTCCAGTAATAATACGCCAAAGCTTGCGACCGATCAAAAAATTTTTCATTCCTTGGACCCATAAATTATAGTTTGATCCAGTCAAAATTGTTGCAATGGGATTTGCAATATCCGATCTCTCTATTGGGAAGTGGAGGTGACAGAGAATCACACGGAAAAAATAAATAAATTTGATCGCAGCGGGAGACAGACAGAGCTCGTTCACAGTGAGGAATCGCGTTGAGGCGGTTCGCGGCGAGGTGGATTGCGTGCGGTTTGCGGCAGTAGAGGAGACGGAAGTTTCGGATTGAGTCGCGAACGGGAGACAGAGCGAGAGGGAGGAAACAGAGCTCGATCGCAGAGTTCGATCGTAGCGGGAGACAGAGTTGCGGAAGATTGAGTCGCGAACGGGAGACAGAGCGAGCGACAGACAGAGCGGACGGGAGGACAAAATTTCGGATTGAGTCGCGAACGGGAGACAGAGCGAGCAGGAGGAAACAGAGCTCGATTGCAGCAGGGGAGGAAACATAGTTCGATCGGCTCAGGCTCGAGGACAGGGCAGAGATTACGAGCGGGAAATTTTAGGCTCTGATACCATAATAATTGAAGAAGATATTTGTATTTCTTGATTCTCATTAGTACAAAGTGGGTGATATTTATACAAATATTCTAAGATTTAAAATAGGAAAAACAGTAAATTGAGAGCAGAAATTAAGCCTAAACATCAACCTATGGAATCAATGCTAATTACATCATATCAGGGCAATTAATGCCCTTGAATTATGGTAATTAATGGTCTTGAATTATTTTCAGTTTAACAATGTCAATCAATCATACAAAAAGAATTACAAACCAATTAAGAAAAGAAACAATAATAGAAATCACAAAATTGAAGATTTATGTCACATTCTAGTACAAGGAGAAACATCCCAGGAAAATTGTCATCATGACTTTAAGCAGATATCCAATGACATGCAAGTTTGAAAAGAAACCATAATTGCATAACGTGGTTCATTAAAAAAAACATCTCATTGAAAAATGTAATAAATTTAAGAATTGCCCGTGATTTAGGAAAATAAACTTGGATTCTAAAAGAAAAGGTCCCAGTAGCCAAAATCAAATTGTGCCACCAAGTATTAGGAAACAACAATAGCCCATTAAGAAAATTTTAAATAGTGAACAGTGAAGAAACATATGGATCGGGCTGTTGAAGGAGCTAGCTTATTTAAGGAAAGCTAGAGATAAATAAAGCATGTGCAATATTTCAACCACCATACCAAACATGAATTCAATAGCACTATCATCAGCTAATAAGACTGATCAATTATCACACAAGCACATGGCCTTAAAAAATCACTATAACAGAACACCAAACACCCCTACAGCACATGCAACCAACTCTTAGGGGTACTAAAAAATCCAATAAGTTGAGAAAAAGGGATTAGAAGCTCACTGCACTCAGAAATCTTTAAAAGCTGAATCAAAATAGTTGTCAGCAGTAAATTAAACTCATCAAGGTAATCAAAATGTTATATGACAAGCCATGCTCTCATAGGTACTAGCATGGTAGGCACGGTATATTGAAAAAAACTAGAGAAACTGAAACTAAAGGCCAATTAAAATCAATTTTTGATTTTGCATTTTGTTTTTATTTTAAAAAGCATTCATGATTGCAGTTGTTTAACTACTTTATTTTTTTTATTTTAAAAATAAACAAATTATTTTTTAAAATACTCAAAATACCACTATTACCATCACCAAGAAATACTGCTACCACCGCAAACTCCATCCTCCACTATCATTATTTTTCGCCGCCACACAGCCTCCATCACTATTAACAGACTATCACGGTCGTAACTAATCAACACCATTATCATCGACCATCGCCACTATTGTTACTTACCATTGCCACCATTATTGGTCATTGTCATTGTAATCGTCGCGTAAATTGAGATATTCAATAAAACAAAAAATAATCAATATTTGAAGTGCTAACCATGTTTTTATTTATATCAAAGCATATTAAAAAATAAAATAAAATAAAAAACTGAATGAATTCCTGCTACCTGAATTCCTGATGCCTAAGATAGAGACGTCAAAAATAATAACAACACATCTAAATTCAGTTTCCAATAAATATATGTTGACCATCACTTCAAATCCACAAAATGAGTTAATTAGCCTTGACGAAATTGATGAATGATGAAAATGACATCACGCGATCAAACATTAAATGCCTCAATCGTGCTCGAAAATATTAGAAACATCATCAAATTGTTAAATTGACTAAACGAGTGCATTCAAAGCATCAAAATTACTTAAAGAGTGGTATTCTGTGATAAAAAAGAGTGAACTTTAGGAATGACAAATCGTCAGTGTGACATGTAATTTAAGCTTAAATTGTATGGATCTTCGACCAATTTGCTCAAATGGTATCTGATTGCAACATGAACTTTGCAAGTGTGTTCGGAATGTCAACTTTGGCTAGAAATGATAACCATACAATTTGGGTTTTACATGTGAATCACTTTCATGAATTTTGAGACATTGAGAATTAAAATAACAATAATAATCAAATATCACTTATACCACTGCCACCGCCTCATACTTCATCTCCAATTGATCTATGAGGAGAAAACTTAAATCACAAAAAAAAACACAATTATTATTACTGAAATTTAAATCGGTTACAACCACGATTCTTCAACAGAAAATAACAAACACAAAACATAAGACGACACAAGCAACCACCTCTAAGTTGTATTCCAAGAGCAATATAGGTCGACTAGGTGGATCGGGGTGATTGGCAGGGGTGGTGACAGCAAGGTGGCGGCCTGCTAGAGTGGTATGCAGGTCCTGGAAGCTAGATAGCAGGTTTGAGGAAGCGAAACAATAGTATGGGGAGGCGGGACAGCAGTTGAGCAGGGTGGCCAATAGGCGGGAAGGCTGGACAGCAAGTGGAGATGACCGGACATCAACGTTAATGGTTGGACAACAGTCTAAGATGTTGTTGTTGGGATTTTTTCTTTAAGATTCCCAAATTAGTTAATAATGGGAATTAAATTTATTTCTTTAGAATTCCCNGCATTGATATGGTTGGGGAAGAGAGTGGTTCTTAGGACTCAATTGGTAAAAGATTATTTACACTCCATTTCTCGAAGGAGTGATCCATTTCGATAATAAAAATGCTTTTCTCATATGAAAATGTTAGCAAAATAAAAAATAAAAAAATAACTAAATAGTGCGTCTTAAAGTCTATGATTCACTAATATTAATCAAAGATGAGATGCACAAAAAAAATGCAAAGAACCATTATTTCTAGTTCCCCAACTCTTATTTTAGGCAATAATTAACAATCTTAATGTAAAACTATAAAACACATTTATTTCAGTCAAAGAATAATACATAAGTTGCATTTATATGAAAAGCCATAAGAAAAATATGAGAACATATAAAATTCAACAACGATTAAAATCCACACACCAAAAAAAGAAAATCAAAATGTAATAACCGCATCAAAATGTCAATCAATCATACAAAAAGAATTACAAACCAATTAAGAAAAGAAACAATAATAGAAATCACAAAATTGAAGATTTATGTCACATTCTAGTACAAGGAGAAACATCCCTGGAAAATTGTCATCAAGACTTTAAGCAGATATCCAATGACATGAAAGTTTGGAAAGAAATCATAATTGCATAACGTGGTTCATTAAAAAAACACATCTCATTGAAAAATATAATAAATTTAAGAATTGTCAGTGATTTAGGAAAAGAAACTTGGATTCTAAAAGAAAAGGTCCCAGTAGCCAAAATCAAATTGTGCCACCAAGTATTAGGAAACAACAATAGCCCATTAAGAAAATTTTAAATAGTGAACAGTGAAGAAACATATGGATCGGGCTGTTGAAGGAGCTAGCTTATTTAAGGAAAGCTAGAGATAAATAAAGCATGTGCAATATTTCAACCACCATACCAAACATGAATTCAATAGCACTATCATCAGCTAATAAGACTGATCAATTATCACACAAGCACATGGCCTTAAAAAATCACTATAACAGAACACCAAACACCCCTACAGCACATGCAACCAACTCTTAGGGGTACTAAAAAATCCAATAAGTTGAGAAGAAGGGATTAGAAGCTCACTGCACTTAGAAATCTTTAAAAGCTGAATCAAAATAGTTGTCAGCAGTAAATTAAACTCATCAAGATAATCAAAATGTTAGATGACAAGTCATGCTCTCATAGATATTAGCATGGTAGGCACGGTATATTGAAACTAAAGGCCAATTAAAATCAATTTTTGTTTTTACATTTTGTTTTTATTTTAAAAAGCATGCGTAATTGGAGTTGTTTAACTACTTTATTTTTTATTTTAAAAATAAACAAATTATTTTTAAAAATATTCAAAATACCACCATTGACACCACCAAGAAATATTACCACCGCAAACTCCATCACTATTAACAGACTATCACCATCGTAACCGATCGACACTACTATCATCGACCGTAGCCACTTTTGTCACTTGTCATTGCCACCATTATTGGTTATTGTCATTGTAACCGCCGCATAAATTGAGATATTCAATAAAACAAAAAATAATCAATATTTGAAATGCTAACCATGTTTTTATTTTATATCAAAGCATAAAAAAAATATAAAAAATAATAGAGAAAAACTGAATCAATTCCTGATGCCTAAGATAGAGACGTCAAAAATAATTTCAACACATGCAAATTCAGTTTCCAATAAATATATGTTGACCATCACTTCAAATCCACAAAATGAGTCAATCAGCCTTGACGAAATTGATGAATGATGAAAATGACATCACGCGATCAAACATAAAATGCCTCAATCATTCTCAAAAAAACCAGAAACATCATCAAATTGTTAAATTGACTAAACCGAGGGCATTCAGAGCATCAAAATTGCTTAATCAAAAAGAGTGAATTTAATGAAAATGACAAATCGTCAGTGTGACATGTAATTTAACCTTAAATCGTATGGATCTTCGACCAAGTTGCTCAAATGGTATATGATTACAACATGGACTTTGCAAGTGTGTCCGGAATGCCAACTTTGGCTAGAAATGATAACCATACAATTTGGATTTTGCATGTGAATCACTGGCATGAATTTTGAGACATTGAGAATTAAAATAACAATAATAATCAAATCCCACTTATCCCACTGCCATTGCCTCATACTTCATCTCCAATTGATATCAGAGGATGTTATTTTGACCCCCAATTATTGAATTAAGGTAAAAGGACACTTTTGTAATGTGGTACCGCTCACCTACCACATCTCACCTACCGCTTACCTACCTCCCACCTACCACTCTCTTGCTTCTACAAATAGAGAGGGTGTGAGGCTTAGGAGAGCAAGGGAAGAGATCTTAAGCTACCACAAAGGAGGAGAGAATAGCTTATAGAGTTAGGAGGAGGAGAGCATCTTGAGGCATTGTATCAAGGTGTCGCTTGAGAGGGAGGCCATAGAAGGAAGATGAGGGCTCATCTCTATGTATAAGCTATGTATTCTCTATTTATTTTGCCTTAGTGAAATATTTGATTGATTCCCTCCCGTGGACGTAGATCCAGTTGGATCGAACCACGTAAATGATCTGTATTTGCTTGTGTTCTTTGTGTTTCATTTCTATGTCAGGAAGTACATATCTCACAACAATTGGTGCCGTCTGTGGAAAGACTCATACTTCTTGGCTAGAGGTGTCCGCATAAAAGTGTTCGCGGCCAGCGACGAAGAAGAGGAGTTCGGCATTCACGAACAGAGGAGCAAGCAGATCGCGTTGCAGGCAACCGAATCGCGATAGATTCGGTGAGCAGTGGAAGCTTTGATCGACTGGATTCGCACCGCAGGTTGTGCGGTTCGGCGAGACGGAGGAGAAACTGTCCGCGAGCGAGGGCCGAAAATTTGCGACAGGGCTGCCAGTAGAGGATTTCGGAGCAGGAGTTCAGTCTTGCGAGCATCTCGGCCAGAGGGAAGAGGCGGAGATCGCATAGAGAAGGGTTCGGGGAGTTCCCTGTTCGGGAGTTTGCGAAGCAGGAGGACCTGAGCAATTTGGCGAGGCGCGACGGCTCTGGAGAGGCAGTTATTCTCGTGCGAGAGGCAGATGAAGATATCCTGATTTGTTCTGCTGGACGCAGAGGAGTGCCTACGGGAAGAAGGCGCGAGCACAGAACAGGAAGTTTTTTCTGGTGAATAGATGTGATCTCTGTCAGAAGGAATCAGAGCTCTCCGTTCGGTTGGCGAAGGCAGTGGAGTTCATGGGAAGAAGGTAAGAAATTTGGTGAGAATTTCTTGGATAGCAAGGCGTTAAAAAGCAGGTTTAGGCTGAAAAATTTTGGTTGCTATACAATAGTACAGGATTTTGGTGATTTCAACCTAATTCTTGGAAGGGCAACAGGTAGAATTCATTGGAAGAAATCCTAGCCACGACAATGAGTTCCGCCAAATTCGACATTGAGAAATTCAACGGGAAGAACGACTTCGGCCTATTGAGAGTAAAGATGAGAGCTCTATTGGTTCAGCAAGGTATTGCAAAAGCCTTGCAAGGGTCGGCGGCATTGCCGGCCGACATGACCGAAAATGAGAAGATCGACATACTGGACAAGGCCCACAGTTTGATAATCTTGAGCTTGGGCTACAAAGTTCTGAGGGAGGTGTCGAGGTAGACAACGACTTAAGCACTTTGGGTCAAACTCGAGGTACTCTACCTGACAAAGTCTCTGGCTAATAGGCTCTTTCTGAAGCAGCGCCTATATTCCTTCAAAATGCATGAAGACAAATCCGTCTAAGAGCAAATCGACGAGTTCAACAAGATCATCGACGACCTCGAGAACATCGACGTCAAGATGGATGATGAGGACAAGGCACTACTATTGCTAAACTCTATTCCTAAGAGCTACGAGCATTTTAAGGATGCGGTGCTCTATGAAAGGGTGCAAACTATTACTCTGGAGGAGGTTCAATCTCTGATCAGAGCCAAAGAACTTCAGAGGAAGCATGACAGGGACAAGGAAGTCAGCGGAGACAGTCTTATTGTCAGAGGAAGATTGGACAGGAAAGATTGAAGAAATTGTCAGTACATATCAAGGTCAAGCAAGGATGGTGGGAATCAGTCATCAAGGGGATCTTTCAAGTGTTATCATTGTCACAAGGACGGTCATTTCAAGAGGAACTGCCCAGACAGGAAGAATAAGTACCAAGAAGAGCCAAAAGAATCAGGAGAAGCAAGCATAGCCTCTGATGACTACGATTCCGCTGAGGCCCTGGTGATCACAGAATCTGAATCCAGTAAGGGGTGGATCCTCGACTCAGGGTGTTCTTTTCACATGTATCCTTACAAAGACTGGTTCGAGACACTGTAACAAGAAAATGATGGGTCCATTCTACTGGGAGACAATAAAACTTACAGAATTGTTGGAAGTAGATCAATCAGGATAAGGATGTTTGATGGAGTTGAACGAGTACTGAAAAATGTCAGGTACGTACCAGAGCTCAAATAAAATCTGATTCCTTTAGGTACGCTGGAGTCAAGCGGATGCTCGTTCAAGGCAGAGAATGACTGCATCAGAGTAACCAAAGGCCCTCGTGTTGTCATACAATAATAAGGAAAAAGGGGTTGTACTCTTTTATCGGAAGAACCGTGATTGCTAAGTCCATGTACTGTTTGAACTTAGCAAACTCAAGCAATGACTGAGGGCCCCTCAAGGGCCAGGTCGAGGGAATCTTTACTTCGAAGCTTCTCAATTGAGGGTCAAGGTGGAGAATTGTTATTTGACTCTCAATTATTGAACTAAGGTAAAATGACACTTTTGTAATGTGGTATCGCTCACCTACCACATCTCACCTACCGCTCACCTACCTCCCACCTACCACTCTCTTGCTTCTATAAATAGAGAGGGTGTGAGGCTTAGGAGAGCAAGAGAAGAGATTTTAAGCTACCACAAAGGAGGAGAGAATAACTAGAGAGCTGGAGAGGAGGAGAGCATCTTGAGGCCTTGTATCAAGGTGTCGCTTAAGAGGGAGGTCATAGAAGGAATATGAGGGCTCATCTATATGTATAAGCTATGTATTCTCCATTTCTTTTGCCTTAGTGAACTATTTGATTGATTCCCTCCCGTGGACGTAGATCCAGTTGGATCGAACCACACAAACGATCTGTGTTTTCTTGTGTTCTTTGCGTTTCATTTTTATGTCAGGAAGTACATATCTCACAACAGAGGAGAGAACTCAAACCACAAAAAAAACACAATTATTATTACTGAAATTTAAATCGATTACAATGATTACTCTTCAATAGAAAATAACAAACACAAAACATAAGAGGACACAAGAAAACATCTCTAAGGTGTATTCCAAGAGCAATTTAGGTCGGCTAGGGGGATCGGGATGATTGGCAGGGGTGGTGACAGTAAGGTGGCAATCTGCTAGAGTGTTGGGCAGGTCTTGAATGCTAGATAGTAGGTTTGAGGAGGCGAAACAATAGTATGGGGAGGCGGGACAACAGTTGAGCAGGGTGGACAATAGGCGAGAAGGTTGAACAGCAAGCGCAGATGACTGGACATCAGCAGAAATGGTTGGATAACAGTCTAAGATGTTGTATGGGTGGCGGCAGGGGCGGCTGGACAATGTTGGAAGGCTGGCAGCTGAGAAGGAAGGTGGAGGGAGGGTTGGACACAGAAATGGAAGAAGGGCGGTGGACTCCACACATGAAATGTGAAAGCAAACAAAGCAAGGATTGAACCCTACAATCAGAAAACAATAATTTATAGACTCTCATTGATGAAGGAAAGAAATAAAGAAGGAAACTCTCACACAAAAGAAAGGAGTGGGGAGGCAAGAAAGTAGCTAGTAACATCTTTCTATACGAAGAGGAAGCAGAAAAGGAAAGATGAGAGGGGTGTGGGAGGCCGCTCACCCCGTCAAAAATCTCGCCCTCAGGCCACTCGGACTATATTTAGCCTAGAACGGCCTCAATTGGGCTGGTCGATTCACAAATGAGAGTTTCCGCTGCGGGAGGCCTCACTCCCGTGTGGCCACCAAAAAGTCTCACGTCACCCATGTTCCACCCGTACTTCACCGCCTTGTTCCACCCCTGAGAACAAACAACAAGAAGGATAACAAAAATTAGCCTTTATCCCACTAAATGGGGCTGGCTACATTAATCATTTTTCTCCATTGTGCCATATTTTCATTTAATTCTAATAAATATATGCTAAATTATTTCCTAAGGTTTCTCCTCACTGGCACGTAAGTTTCCCATTCTTTCTGTCCCGGAGCTGAAACTGCGACCTGCACGTGCTCCTTCTCCATCTCCTCTTCCAGTCTCACCGTCACGCTAAATCCACAACAGACAACTCAAACTCCTCTCTCCTCCAGCCCACGGGCAAAGTCTCCCTCCAAAAGCACCTGTTATTTTAACCCACAATTATTGAACTAAGGTAAAAGGGCAATTTTGTAATGTGGCACCGTCACCTACCACATCTCACCTGCCGCTCACCTACCTCCCACCTACCTCCCACCTACCACTCTCTTGTTTCTATAAATAGAGAGTGTGTGAGGCCTAGGAGAGCAAGAGAAGAGATCTTAAGCTACCACAAAGGATGAGAATAGCTAGAGAGCTAAAGAGGAGGAGAGCATCTTGAGGCCTTGTATCAAGGTGTCGCTTGAGAGGGAGGCCATAGAAGAGTATGAGGGATCATCTCTATGTATAAGCTATGTATTCTCCATTTCTTTTGCCTTAGTAAACTATTTGATTGATTCCCTTCCGTGGACGTAGATCCAGTTGGAAAACCACGTAAACGCCTTGTTTGTTTGTGTTCTTTGCGTTTCAATTTTATGCCAGGAAGTACATATCGCACAACAATTGGCGACGTCTGTGGGAAGATCCATACTTCTTGGCTAGAGGTGTCCGCGTCGCGGCCAGCGACGAAGAAGAGGAGTTTGACATTCACGAACAGAGGAGCAAGTGGATCGTGTTGCAGGTAGCCGAATCGCGACAGATTCGGTGAGCAGTGAAAGCTTTGATTGACTGGATTAGCACCACGGGTTGTGCGGTTCGGCGAGACGGAGAAGGAACTGCCCGTGAAGGAGCAGAGGAAGGCGGGTCGTTCGGTCCGCGAAGGGGCAGATCTCGCAGAGGAGGAAGATTTCCGTGACAGCTAGCACACGCTGCGACAGAAGCACGCCGCGACAGCACTTGGAATTCAGTAGGTGCTCAGCAAAGCGGACTTCAGACTTTATTGGGGATCAAGCCACAATAATGGTTCCGCCAAATTCGACATCAAGAAATTCATCGGGAATAATGATTTCGGTCTATGGAGAGTAAAGATGAGAGCTCTATTGGTTCAGCAGGGTGTTGCAGAAGCTTTGCAAGGGTTGGCGGCATTGCCGGCCGACATGACCGAGAAGGACAAGATCGGCATACTGGACAAGGCCCACAGTTTGATAATCCTGAGCTTAGGCGACAAAGTTCTGAGGGAGGTGTCGAGGGAGACAACGGCTCAAATACTTTGGGCCAAACTCGAGGTACTCTACCTGACAAAGTCTCTGGCTAATAGGCTCTTTCTGAAGCAGCGCCTATACTCCTTCAAAATGCATGAAGACAAATCCGTCTCAGAGCAGATTGACGAGTTCAACAAGATCATCGATGACCTCGAGAACATCGACGTCAAGATGGACGATGAGGACAAGGCACTACTGTTGCTAAACTCTATTCCCAAGAGCTACGAGCATTTCAAGGATTCGATGCTCTATGGAAGGACACAGACTATTACTCTAGAGGAGATTCAATCTCTTATTAGAGCTAAAGAACTCTAGAAGAAGCACGACATGAAAGAGGAAACCAGTGGAGATAGTCTGACGGTTAGAGGAAGATCGAGCAAGAAAGGCTTCAAAAGTGATCAGAGCAGATCAAAGTCCAGAAGGAAGGGCAAAAATTCAGTCTTCTAAGAGATATAACAAGTGTTACCATTGCCACAAGGAAGGTCACTTTAGAAGGAACTGTCCGGATAGCAAGAAAAGTTTTCAGGAGAAGCCCAGAGATTCTGGAGAGGCAAGCGTAGCCTCAGATGGCTATGATTCAGCTGAAGCTCTGGCGATCACAGAATCTGAATCTAGCAGGGAGTGGATCCTTGACTCAGGGTGCTCCTTCCACATGTGTCCTCACAAATACTGGTTCGAGTCACTGCAGCTGGAGAACGGTGGGTCTGTTCTACTTGGTGATAATAAAGCTTGCAGGGTAGTCGACAGCAGGACAATCAGAATCAAGATGTTCGATGGAGCTGAAAGGATACTGCAGCACGTCAGGTATGTACCGGAACTCAAAAGAAATCTGATCTCTCTAGGTACGCTGGAGTCAAGTGGATACTCATTCAGACAGAGAATGGCTGCATCAGAGTATCCAAAGGTTCTCTCATAGTCATGAAAGGATTCAGAAAGAATGGACTATACTCACTAGTTGGAAGAATCGTGATCGGCAACTTCTCAAATGCAGTTAAATCAGAACCTGACAGGACCAGAATATGACACATGAGACTGGGGCATGTAAGTGAAAGAGGCTTACAAGAAATGTCCAAGCAGAGTCTATTATGTGGAGATCTAGTCAGCAAACTGGAATTCTGTGAACAATGCGTTTTGGGGAAGGCCGTCAGGGTGAAGTTCTCTATCGGAACTCACTCAACAAAGAAACCCCTTGACTATGTTCACAGCGATCTATGGGGGCCAGCCAAAACTCAGACTCATGAAAGAGGGAGATACTTCATGTCCATCATAGATGACTATACCAGGAAGGTATGGGTTTTCATCCTTAAATCAAAAGGATGAAGCCTTTCAGAGGTTCAGGGATTGGCTAACTGTCATAGAAAATAAGATGGAAACCAAGCTGAAGCACTTGAGAACTGACAATGGCTTAGAGTACTGTTCAGAGCAGTTCGAGGAGCTGTGTAGGAGGAATGACATCACAAGGCACAAGACAGTCCGAAACACTCCTTAACAGAATGACCTGGCTGAGAGGATGAACATGACTCTCCTAGAGAGAGTGAGGTGCATGATACTAAATGCAGGTCTACCCAAAAGTTTCTGGGGTGAAGCCGTGTCAACCGCCTGCTACCTTATCAACATATGCCCATCAACTGTTATCGATATGAAGACACCTTCGGAGGTGTGGTACGGGAAACCAAGTATTTATGATAATCTCAAAGCTTTTGGATGTACTGCATATGCTCATATTAGACAGGATAAGCTGAAAGCAAGGGCACTGAAGTGCATTTTCATTGGATACCCACCTGGAACCAAGGGCTACAAACTCTTATACCTAGATCAACAGAAATGCATCATCAGTAGAGATGTGACATTCGATGAGTCCAAAATGGTGAATCTGTATAGCAATGCTGCCAAAAACAATATCACCAAGAAGGATTCTTCAATTGAGGTGGAGCTGCAACAACAACGAACTTTGACAGATCAAAGGACTGTTGTGAACGATCAGGATGAAGTGGCAGA